>LPNX010301814.1:157828-269542 GCA_001517045.1 Pseudotsuga menziesii
TCTTCGGAAGAGGCAGAGGAGCACAGGGTTTATAATGGTGTAAACATGGTTTAAATGGCAAACCACGAGTTGTGAGTCCATCAAGACTACTAGATCACGAACATCCTGGGAGGAAGCTTTAATCAGAAGACCAATGATTTCTTCATACTCGGTGATGTTATTAGTAGCAGGACCTATACAAACCACTCCTGAAGTGACCAAATCTTTAGCTGGGGAATAGAGGACCCAAGTAGCCGAGGTGATATTCAAGGTGTGGTGGCAAGCACCATCAGTGAAGATGTAGAAATCGATCTACATGACCAAAACATGGTATAAACAGATGTGGACACTAAACTTAAAACCATCTTGAAAATACTAAAAGCACACAAAAAGTCAATCAACATACATATATACAAGATACTATCCAAGAAGGACCTAGGCATATTACCTTTTCAGGTACAACCCATTGCGAGGTTTCCCCAAAGGGATTCCATCATAATCAACGAGCTCGTAAGCTCATTTCTCTAAAACCTTAGAAATGATGAAAGGTTTGTACCACATGGACTCTAACTTACCCTTCCCTAGTTTGTCATATCTTCAATCATAAGTCAAAATTAGGTCAGCCTCGTTAAAGACACGAGGTTGGACAGATTTATCATACTGCACCTTGATGCGTTTCTTATGTGCCTCATTAGCCAAGGTAGCTTCTCTTCGAGTCTCATCAAGCTTATTCAAGTACAAAAATATTTCTTCCTCTGTGGAAGTGTCTGGGAGAAGTTTGACGGTAAGTTGTAAATATGGAATCTGACATTGAATTAGTAAGATAGCTTCGAATCCATAGACAAGATGGAATGGTGTGAAACCAATGGTTGTTTTCACCAAATTTCAATAAGCCCAAAGAGTGGAGAAAAGAACATGGTGCCAGTTGGATTTATGATCTCCAACCATCCAATGAAGCATAGTTTTCAAAACTTTGTTAATGGCCTCTACTTGACCATTAGCTTGTGGATAATATGGCGTAGAGTTTTCATGGAAAAAACCTAGCTTGGCACTTAGTTCCTCCATCATTTGATTACAAAAATGGGATCCGTGATCAGTAACGATGGACTACGGGACTCCAAATCTAGCTATGATATGATTGAACAAGAAGAGAGAGGCAGTGTTACTATCTTCTGCATATGTAGGCATGGCCTCAGCCCATTTTGTGAAATAATCAATGGCTATGATGATGTAACCATGCCCCTCGACTGAGGTAGGCTTACAATGCATGAAATCAATCCCCCATTTGGAAAATGGGCCAACGGCAATGACGGGGTGTAGTGGAGCAGGATGGGTGCACTTTTTAGGGTAAAAGTGTTGATAAGGTGGGCATTTCTTAACAGCCTCATGATAGTATTTGAAGATAGAAGGCTAGAAATATCTAGTGTGAAGGATTTTTTGGGCTGTAGCCATCCCAGATAAATGACTGCCACATGCTCCACGGTGGAAATCATTCAACACATGTTCAGCCTCCTCATGGGTGAGGCATCGCCGTAGAATAGAGTCAATCCCACGTCTATACAAGGTATCATTCAGGATGAGGTAGTACTTCATGTGGTGACAGATACGGCGGTGATCATCATGGGATAAATGTGGATGAAATCATTGTGTTTGGAGATAAATAAGCAAATCTCCATACCAAGGGTCGGTAGTGCTAATCGGTAATAGGAATTCATTCGGGAATGAATCAGTGGGCTCATATTCCATCGAAGCACAGGGGAGATCAGACATAAGCTCGACAAAGACCAAGGATTTCTTTGATGTGGCTTTGGAAAATTCCAGATCAAACTCCTGAAGTATGACTATCCAGCAGGAGTACTTGCCCCCAAGCACCTGACGAGTCAGTATGTAATACGTCGGGTTCTGGTCTGCCAATACAGTGGTAGTGCGAAGCATAATGTAGTGATGAAACTTTTGTACAGCAAGGACTGTGGCCAATGCTAACTTTTCCACACATGAATAGTGAGTTTCGGAATCCATGAGATTCTTACTGGCATAATAAATCATGTGCTCCTGACCATGGAGATATTCCTGCACTAAAACCATAGCAATGGTAGTAGAGGAGGCAAAAATATATAAGAGAAATTCCTTTGAATAATCTGGGGGGTGTATCATAGTTGAATGATTCAGAGCATGCTTAAGATGATCAAAGGTGCATTAGGCCTGGTCATCCCAGAACAAATGGCGGAGAAAGTTTTCCTTCCTTTGCAAACTTTGGAGTTCAAGGAGATTAGTTGGGGCTGGTAGATCTAAAATGGCAGCAATTTTCAAAGGATCGATCCAGATGCCATCTTTGGATACCACAAAACCTAGTAGACGTCCTGTCTCAATGTAAAAAACACATTTAGATGAATTGAGCCATATATTATAATGACGACATCTCAAGAATATCTCTCTAAGATGACCAAGGTGGTCCTCCTATTGCTATGAATGAGCAGGGAGGTCATTAAGGTACAATTCAACAATGTGTTTAATATCGTGAAATGCATAGGACATCGCGCGCTTCGTGGCTCCAACATTTTTCAAGCCAAAAGGTAACTTATTATATGCAAAGGTTCCCCATGGGAAAATGAATGTCGTCTTGTGATAATCGGAGGGTAATATCTCAATCTGATTATAGCCAGAGAATCCATCCATGAATGAAAGATGACACTTCCAGTACAGTTGTCGATAATCTGATCAATGTGAGGAGTAGGAAAGTTGTCCTTAGGACAATATTTATTCAAACCCCTAAATTCGATATAGAATCTAATGGTTCCTTTATTTTTATTGACAGGGACAACGTTTGTTACCCATTCCTTTAGGGGTACATGATAAATAAACTTAGCTTTGAGAAGTTTTTCAATTTCAGGTTTAATAGTTGCAGCCTTCCGAGGATGGACTTGCCTTAGTTTTTTCCTGAAAGTTTAGTTGTGGGATAGGTTTTAATCTTGGACCACAATGGATGGGTCAATCCCCAACATCTCTTCATAGGACCAGGAAAAAATATCATGAAATTCTTTGAAAAGTGCCTTATAGGCTTCAGATTCATCTACCAAGTAGTTCTGCCCAACATGAACATGCTTGATAGTATCAGGCTTGGCTGATATGTCAATCGGATTCCTCTGAGTAATGTTGCAAAGGTTTCCTTCAGAATCTATATCTTGCAACAATATGGGACTTTGGGGTGCGTTGACAATATCAGTAGGAAACAAGGATGCAAAATCATGGCTAACCGAACTGGTGTTGGGGAGGAACATGGATCTAAGATGGTGATCCTCCCAAATGGACTCATTCGTATTCATGATCTCCATAATGGATTCATCGGAAGGAAAAGTCTTAGAGAGATAATCTAGAACAGGAAGAGAAGGTGCTAACCAGTATGGTAAATGGTAAGGATCCGAAGCCATTAGATGAAGGTCATCTGTGATATCATTGGAAAAGGTTTGAATGGTGTCATATAGTGCTTCGTGTGAACTCAATGAGGTGGACTCAACAACATGTTTACCGTTAGGCTCATAATCAAATGAGGCAATCATATGGACTATCACGGTATTCGTGCTAGGGGGAGTGGATGGAAAGATCCCCATAAGGGATGAATCCTTCAAGATGCCTACCCCAATCGACTGGTAAGGAGGAGGGGATTGGCCTAACATGGGGATGTTATTATTCATGGAGGTAGTAACATCCGACGTACAGAAATCAAGTTGGTTAATAGTAACAGTTCTCCCTAGATCCGTAAATTGGACTGTTCAGAATACTATTGAGGTGAAAGCAGTCATGGCATAGAACCAATTTATTCCTAAAAGGAGGTTGTAATCTAAGGGGGCATCTACCACTTCTACTTGAATGGAAACAGTTTTTCCCCCCAGTTCGACCACTAGGCCTGATATGAGACCATGGGGTTGGAAACTCCATCTGTCAAAGGTTTTAAGGGTCGTAGGTGATGTTACAAGCTCGGGAGATCCAAGAGCCTTCCAACAAGACAGAGAAAAAACTAAGTTTGAAGCTCCTTCATCCAGTACTGTTCAAAAAACCTTATTTCCAACTACTTTCGTAATGATCTGAAAGCAAGTTTATGCGGTAACCTAGACTTATAGTTCTCAACATTGAAATGAATCAAGTTAGTATTATCCAGGTCTAAAGCTCCTAATGCTGTTAACAAGTTTTTGCGCTGTGTAGGGAAACTTTGGAGTACATCTAAGGTATACATTGCACAAGGTGCCTGATCAAGATCTTCAACTACATTTTAAAATTGAGCAGCTCGGGCATTACGGTTAAATACTCCCTTTCGAAGAGTACTCTTAGGTGGATGCAAAATCATGTCGAGAGTAGGCTTCTCAATAGATAAGGGGACAATAGACGAGGATTCAAGAGAACTAGTAGAGGGAGCCTTCCTTAAAGAAGAATGATCTTCTTTTTTATCCTCGGGTTTGTCATAATTCTGACTTCGAGTTTGCAGATTGATGGTATCTGAGGACATCATACGAATTTCCTCTGACAAACTAGAGTTACCCTGATTAGACATGTGGTCTATCAGTTGTTGTTGAGAGGGAAACGGATCCATAAGTACTGCGGGTGTTGGATTGCACTTCAAAAACTGGGAGATTTCGTCTCGACGAGGACACTCTTTTGAAAAATGGTCACCACTGCATAGCAGACAAAGATATTTTTCCTTCCTTTTCCCTTTATCGTTATCATTGTTGGTTGGTCTTGGAGTCTCCTGTTGGTTTCCGGGTTTTTTATTTCTATTTTTACTTTCTTTTTATTATTACCTGAGGTTTGATTACTTTGAATAGATTTGACCTTGGTGGAAAGCTTAGGAGTCAAAGGAGTAGGGGTGGCAGTTTGGGGTTGCTTGGCAGGTTTCGCTGCTGATAGGGACTGGATTGAACCAACAATCCCATCAACAGGTACTTCTATTGGTGGCTTAGCGGGATCAATGCTTGGGTGAGGAGCTTGAGGAATCAAGTCATAAAGGGTTCTAGACTGGGAATAGACCAATTCTAGATACTAGACTTGACTAATAGCCTGCTCTTCAGTAATAGCACCGCCCATAGCCACATCTTGGGAAATAGGAGGCAACAAGGATTTGGTAAACCAATCAGCTAATAACTGATCCGGAATAGGGGCCTTAATAAGCCTTCTCTACCTTCTCCACTCGTGAATATGATCGGATATGTGGGTGGAGGTGTTCTGTCATAGAGAAGTTAAAATATTAGTACTCATTTCATAACGAATAGGGAGCTGAAAGTGTGTAATAAATACGGTTGCCAATGAGCCAAAATCCACAAATGAATGTTGTGGGAGTTCAATGTACCACTTTGTCGCTGTACTGGTAAAAGTTCACTGAAAGAGTCATAACTGAATGGATTCATCCATGAGGGAGTTTGAAGAACACCACAAATGGAATGTCGTAACATGGTTCTTTGGATCGTCTCCTTTCTTCCCATCGAAATTTGGGATATCCGATGGTAACTTTATTGGAATGGGAGGCCATGAGGTATTGTGTTGAATGGGGTCATTAATCAACTTGGACAAGTCAGGTAAGTCCAAAGTTGCTAGGAAAGGTACATTAGAGGAAATTTCAACTCAAAATGGGCCTTTTAACTTTAACTCAAATTCCATCTCATCATGTGTTAACCAATGAAATTGATTTAAATTTGAAATAATGTATAGGTCTTAAACACTTTTTTAATATAAATTTGGAGATAGGTATCATAAAAAAAACTACTTTTTTTGTTTATATTTTTGACATATATCCCTGTGTTTTTACTCAAATTTCGATCGGGACAGCTCCTTGGATGCAGAATTAAATTCCACATCCAACGAGTACCCACTTGGCATATTTTTGATGGATCCCACTACCCCAAAAACAAGAAATACCTCAAAAAACATGATGATGACATCATCATCACATTGTTTTAGGTATTTCTTATTTTTGGAGTAGCGGGGTTTGTCAAAAGTATGCCGAGTGGGTACTTGTTGGATACATCATCATCACATTTTTTTAGGTATTTCTTGTTTTTGGGGTAGCAGGGTCTGTCAAAAGTATGCCGAGTGGGTACTTGTTGGATGTGGAATTTAATTCCGCATTCAACAAGCTCTCCCGCTCGAAATTTGAGTAAAAATACAGGGAGATATGTCAAAAATACAAACAAAAAAGTAGTTTTTTTCTTTTCTTCCTCCAAAATTAATAAATATTATTTATTATTTTAACTATTATTTTATTAATTTTTTTCAGGAGGCCGATTTTGAGTTGAAATTTCCTCTAATGACTGTCGGTTGGGTTGCACATACTGGTAATATTGATATGGCATATAATTACCAGTAGGACCATAAGTGGACTGAAAGACAGGTTGCTGTGACGAAAAACTATCAGTAAATCCACCCGCAGGGGGTTGATTTCTAGGATCAGGACCGTTATGACCACTAGGGCCTCTAGGAGGAGGACCACGAGGGCCACCGGGACTACCAGGACCACCAGGACCACTAGGACCACTAGGACCACCAGGAGGCAGACTAACAGACCCTCCAGAGCCACCAAGAGGTAAGCCTCCAGAGCCTCCAGAACCACTAGGCGGAGGGCCACCAGATCCTCCAGGTCCATAAGGAGGAAAGCCACCAGGCCCCCCAGGACCACTAGGACCATCAGGACCATAAGGAGGAAAGTTTCCATATCCTTTGGGACCATTATACCCCCAAGGGGGAGGACCTCCGTGAGGCAGTCCTTTGGCACCTCCCGCAGTATGTATAGGTATCCCCCCCATGGCTTGCATGTAAGACCAATTGGGTTGCCTCCATGGCGTAAAAGCATTACTAGATTATGGAATTCTATTATAAGGCATCCTTGTAAGATTGGGTGGATGATTAATATTACTTAGAGGTATGTGATAACCATAACCTCCAGAAGATTGAATGGTTATAGGTTGTGCCCCCAAGGGCTAACCTGAACTAGATGTGGGATTAACCACATTAGTATGGGTGGGAGAGACATAAACTATAGATGGTTTTATATTAGAGGTTTTTCCTTGACTAAGTTCAATTCTGACGTCAGATAACGTAGGTCGTGCCAGGGGTTGCCCCCCTGGCGCTAGAAGGTACATACAAAATGGGAATTGAAGGTTGAGCCCCAGGTGTAGAAGACCTGGGAGGATTAGGAATAGACATAACATGGGAGGTGGTATTTTTACTTGGGTTGTGGGGTGTTATTGGATGATCTATAATCAGTTCAATGGGTCTCATAGAATTGGCAAGTGAATGATATCCCACAAGAACAGATGTGGAACATGATGGTGTCGGGCCCAATAGGTCATCTATTTTCTTGTCAATCTCCTGTGCATGGAGAATGGAAGCATAGTATTGCCTACATTCTTATTCATCTTTAGAAGAGTTTAAATGGGTGCCAAATGAGGCAATGGCATGTCCTACAAGGGTATCCCAAAATGGAGCATTGGGACCAAAATCCAGATGGGTAGTATCATCAACATGACCTTCTGTGGGAGAATGGAACGAGGTATTTCCCCGAGAAGGATGTTGGACCAAGGGAGGTGAGTGTGAAGAATATGGTCCTCCACTTTCTGCAACCACACTATCTCCCACATGGGAGGTGGTAGCAGCTCCTTGGTTGATAGCTTCCATTAGATTTTCTCCTGAACCAGGAATAAAATTGGGTGGCAAGCCCCATACTCTTTTAGACTGTCTTAACTCAGCTAGTTTGTACAGTTCCTATCTAACCTAGGGTCTAAAAAACTAGAAAACATAAAAAAAAATCCCTACACATGCTATAGGTCAAAACAAGCACACTTAAAATGATAGGAGGAGTTCAAAAAGTCAGGTCTCTCACCAGGATTGTCAAGAAGGTGACACTCACGATATACCTTGAGGGTATGTGCGTAGTAATCTCCCCAAATGTTGTTTTTGGTGTATGGCTCCAAGAAAGAAGGCCAAAGGGATTTTCTCAAATGGATAAGGTATCCTAGTGGGGTCTCCCGATATACTCAAGGTATGTGGGAGCTCTAATCGGTAGTAGTGTTGTCTAATGCATAACCGTACACAAAGGGCCTTTCGATATACAATCGAGTACGTGAATTACCTTTCTATATACCTCAAGGGTACGTGAAAGGTTGTTCAATATACCGACGGTACGTGGAAGAACCATGTGAGTCTCGGAATGTAATGCAGACAAATAATGACATCTCCTATGCTTAACGATGCTTGAACACGTCTCTAACCTATCACTCTGTTATACCAAAATCCTGTCACCATCATGTGATAAGACATTTGACATACCTACTTGCCTTGAATCCCAGCTTCTGGAGTGGAAACTCATATCATTTGTCAATCTTTTCATGCAAATTCCTAGCACCGCGCTTGACCCTTTATCCATACGCGGTACCCTTGTTCGCACCTCCCATACTCTATTTCCCACAAGCAGTGCCACTGCTTATGGCCCTTAGTCCATAAGCGGTTATTACCAGAACCGCTCTGTCACTAAAGGAGAAAAGTGGTACCCTGGGTAAAAAGGGAAAAAGAGAAGTTTCTTGAGGCTTCTAGATGATAAGCCTCATGTCCTCTTTTATCCCTACTATTGTGGGTCTGTTGAGCTTGAGATCCCCCATCCTAGGATCTTGGAGGCCACCTCACCCACAAATCTCTCAACCTACCCTATCCATCTAGCCTTATAAATACAAGCTTATGGCCATGGTTGAGGGGGAAAACTCTTAAGGCATTGTTATGTTGTTGGATTAATCACTTGGTCCATATCATTGGAGAGCATAGAGAGAGATAGATTCAGAGCTTATGAGGATGAGAATGCTTGGTTTCATGGAGATGCATGTCAACACTAAGGTTTGGTTGTAAAATTATTCATATTTATTTAATGCAAGTTGATTTCTGTCCCACATATATTATTGATGTTTGATTTCATATATATGTTTTTAGATTCCTTAGTCACTAGATTCCTTAGTCATATAGAAGTGCTCCAAAGTTTCCCTACACAACGCAAAAACTTGTTGACTGCATTAGGAGATTTAGACCCAGATAACATCAACTTGATTCATTTTAATGTTGAGAACTATAAGTCTAGGTTACCACATAAACTTGCTTTTCAAGTCATTATGAAAATAGTTGGAAAGAAAGTTTTTCGAACGATCCTAGATGAGGGAGCTTCAAAATCTGTGTTGTCTCTGTCTTGTTGGAAAGCCCTTGGCTCTCCCGAGCTTTTAACATCACCTACGACCCTTAAATCCTTTGACGGACAGGGTTTATAGCCTCATAGTCTCATATCAGCCCTCGCGGTCGAGCTGGGGGGAAAAACCGTTTCCATATAAGTAGAAGTGGTAGATGCCCCTTTAGATTACAATATCCTCCTAGGACGAAATTGGTTCTATGCTATGACTGCTATTGCTTCAATAGTATTCTGAACTGTCCAATTTTCACATCTTTGGAGAATCGTTACTATTGACCAGCTTGATTTCTGCACGCCGGATGTTATTACCTCCATGGCTAATAACATCCCCATGTTAGGATAGTCCCCTCCTCCTTACCAGTTGATTGGGGTAGGCGTGTTAAAGGATTCATCCCTCATGGGAGTTTTTCCATCCACTCCTCCTAGCATGGATTCCGTGTCTGTCAATATGATCGCCTTATTTGATTATGAGCCAAAGGGTGACTATGTTGTTGATTCCTCTTCGTTAAGTCCACACAAAGCTATGTATGATTCCATTCAAACCTCTTTCGATGATCACACTGATGATATTCATCTAGTGGCCTTGGATCCTTACCATTTACTGTATTGGTTAGAACCTTCTCTTCCCACTCTAGATTATCTCTCTGAGACTTTTCCTTCTGATGATTCCATTATTGAGATCATGAGCATGGAT
Organism: Pseudotsuga menziesii; assembly: GCA_001517045.1. NCBI lineage: Eukaryota > Viridiplantae > Streptophyta > Pinopsida > Pinales > Pinaceae > Pseudotsuga > Pseudotsuga menziesii. The sequence continues at coordinate 167,710 of LPNX010301814.1, forward strand.
GAGTCCATTTGGGAGGATCACCATCATAGATCCATGTTCCTCCCCAACACCAATTTGGTTAACCATGATTTTGAATCCTTGTTTCCTACTAATATTGTCAATGTTCCCCAAAGTCCTATATTGTTGCAACATACAGATTCTGAAGGAAAACTTTGCAACATTACTTAGACAAACCCAATTGACATATCAACCAAGCCTGATGTTATTGAGCATGTTCATGTTGGGCAGAACTGCTCTGCAGATGAATCTGAAGCCTATAAGGCACTTGTTAAAGAATTTCATGATATTTTTCCCTGGTCCTACGGAGAGATGCTAGGGATCGACCCTTCCATAGTGGTCCATGATATTAAAACTTATCCCTCATCCAAACCTGTCAGGAAAAAACTTAGGCAAGTCCATCCTTGAAAGGCCGCAGCTATAAAAGCTGAAATTAAGAAGCTTCTGAAAGCTGGGTTTATTTATCCTGTATCCCTGACAGAATGGGTATTGAATGTTGTCCCTATCAATAAAAAGAAGGGCACCATTAGAGTCTGTATCGACTTTGGGGATCTGAATAAATCTTGTCCCAAGGACAACTTTCCTACCCCACATATCGATCAGATTATCGACAACTGTGCTGGAAGTGTCATCTTTTCATTCATGGATGGCTTCTCCGGCTATAATTAGATTGAGATATTACCCTCTGATCAGCATAAAATGACATTTATTTTTCCATAGGGAACCTTTGCATATAAGAAGTTACCGTTTGGCTTAAAAAAATGCTGGAGCTACGTTCCAGCGTGCGATGTCCTATGCGTTTCATGGTGTCAAAAACATTTTTGAACCGTACCTTGACGAACTCCTTTCTCATTCACAGTGACAAGAGGACCACCCTGGTCATCTTTGAGAGATATTCTTGAGGTGTTGTCACTATTATATATGGCTCAACCTGCATAAATATGTTTTTTGCATTGAGATGGGACGTCTACCAAGTTTTGTGGTATCCAAAGATGGAAACTAAATAGATCCTTTAAAAATTTCCACCATTCGTGATCTACCAGCCCCAATTAATCTCCTTGAACTCCAAAGTTTGCAGGGGAAGGAAAAATTTCTTCGTCATTTTGTGTGCAATTTCGCAGAGAAAATGTACGGTTATATGTGTCTCCTTAAGAATAACACTCCATTCTTCTGGGATGACGAGGCCCAACGCACCTTTGATAATCTTAAGCATGCTCTAACTCATTCACCCATGATGCACCCCCTAATTATTCAAAGGACTTTCTCTTGTATATTATTGCCTCTGCTACTACCATCGCTATGGTTTTAGTGCAGGACAATCTCCACGGTCAAGAGCACGTGATTTATTACGCCAGTAATAATCTCTTGGATTCTAAAACCCATTATTCACATGTGGAAAAGTTAGCATTGGCCACAGTCATTGTTGTAGAAAAATTTCGTCATTACATTCTACTTCGCACTACCACAGTATTGGCAGACCAGAACCCGATGTACTACATCCTGACTCGTTAGGTGCTCGGGGGCAAGTACTCTTGTTGGATAGTTATCCTTCAGAAGTTCGATCTGGAGTTTGCCAAGCCTACATAAAAGAAATCCTTGGTCTTTGCATAGCTTATGTGTGATGCTCCTTGTGCTTCGATGAAATTTGAGCCCAGTGATTCATTTTCGGATGAATATCTATTCCTCACAGGCACTACTGATCCTTGGTATGGATATTTGCTTATATATCTCTAGACACAACGTTTTCAGCCACATTTATCCTGCGATGATCGTCGCCTTATCCGTCACCATGAGAAATAATATCTCATCCTAAATCATACTTTGTATAGACATGGGATTGACTCTATTCTTTGGCGATGCCTCACTCATGAGGAGGCTGAACTTGTGTTGAATGATTTCCATTCGGGAGCATGTGGCGGTCATTTATCTGGGATGGCTACAGGCCAGAAAATCCTTCGCACTAGCTATTTCTGGCCTTTGATCTTCAAAGATTGTCATGAGGCTGTTAAGAAATGCCCACCTTTTCAACACTTCTACCCTAAAAAGCGCACCCGTCCTGCTCCGTTACACCCCGTCATTGCCATTGGCCCATTCGCCAAATGGGGGATTGACTTCATGCATTGTAATCCTACCTCAACCGAGGGGCATGGTTACATAATCTTAGCCATGGATTATTTTACTAAATGGGATGAGGCCATGCCTACATATGTAGAACATGGTAAGACTGCCACCCTCTTCTTGTTCAATCATATCATAGATAGATTTGGAGTTTTGCAGTCCATCATTACTGATCACGGATTCCATTTCCGTAATCAGATGATGGAGGAAATGAGTGCCATGCTAGGGTTTCACCATGAAAATTCTATGCCATATTATCCACAAGCTAATGGTTAGGTAGAGGCCATTAACAAAGTTTTGAAAACTATGCTTCGTCGAATGGTTGGAGATCATAAATCCAATTGGCACACGTTCTTTTCTCTGCCCTTTGGGATTTTTGGACTTCTGTGAAAACAACTATTGGTTTCACGCCATTCCAGCTTGTCTATGGACTTGTAGCTATCTTACCCATCCAATGTCAGATTCCATCTTTATAACTTTCCATCGAACTTCTACCAGACACTTCCGTGGAGGAAGAAAGATTTTTATACTTGAATAACCTTGACGAGACTCGCAAAGATGCTACCTTGGCTAATGAGGCGCATACAAAATGTGTCAAGGCGTAGTATGATAAATCCATCCAGCCTCTTGTCTTTAATGAGGGTGACCTAGTCTTGACTTATAACCAGAGATATGACAAACTAGGGACGGGTAAGTTCGAATCCATGTGGTATGGACCTTTCATTATTTCCAAGGTGTTAGAGCTCATTGATTATGATGGGATCCCTTTGGGGAAACCTCGCAATGGGTTGTACCTGAAAAGGTACTATGCCTAGGTTTTCTTGGGTAGTATCTTGTATATATGTATATTGGTTGGATTTCAGTATTTTCAAGATGGTTTTGAGCTTCATGTCCACATCTATTTATACCATGTTTTGGTCATGCAGATGGCTTTCTATGGTTTCGCTGATGGTGCTTTCCGCCACACCTTGAATCTCGCCTCGGCTGCTTGGGTTCTCTATTCCCCTGGCTGAATATTTGGTCAGTTCAGGAGCGGTTTGTATAGGTCCTGCTATTAATAACATCACTGAGTATGAAGCAGTCATCGGTATTCTCACTGAAGCTACCTCTCAGGATTTTCATGATTTAGTAGTCTTGATGGCCTCACAACTCGTGGTTCTCCATTTGAACCATGTCTACACCATTAGGAACCCGATGCTCCTCCGCCTATTCTAGAGAGTGCATTTGTTAGAAAGATCATTCAAAACTATTACTTATAGGCATATCCCTAGGGAACATAATGTAGTCATTGACTCATTGGATAACTACATCCTAGACTGGCATATTGCCCATTCATGATGGTAAATAAAACATGGTCCATTGTAAATAAACATTTAGAGACACGTAAAACTCATAGAAAATGCATTTTCCATTTGAAACATTTAAACACCATGTAAAAGTATGTATATATATATATATACGAAAAAGTTTACAAAAATAGGTCCTGAGACCTCCTCTGAAGCACGTAGGCTTTCAGGCAAAATCATCATACAAAATCCTGAAGCTATAAGCTTTCAGTACATATCTCGTACACTAGTGGTGCTCGTGATAGCACATCACTGCTTGAGCTACCCTATGCAGTAGCCTACTGAATCGGCCCGGTACTCCCACTGTGGATCTCTAATATCTCATCGAGAGGTCATCTATGTCAGCATCTGGGATGTCCAAAGTCAACCTCTCCAGGTTCTCCTCCAGCTCCCCGGTGATATCATCACCTTGTGGTACAAACTGAGCTCCTGCTCACCTATCCAATGGAGATGCTCCTCTAGGTCACGCTACTCCAACATCTACATGAGAATATACAGGTCTCATCACTTAAAATAAAAAGTAAAAAACATAAAAAACATAAAAACATTTCATCCATTTTAGGGTTTCTTGCTTCTTACCAATGTCACCCCATTGTCTGCCAGGTGGGAGTGGTAGGTCAGGATCTCCTATGAAGTCTGTGCCTGTGTAAGCATAGTCCTCAACCATGAGAATCTGATCCCATAGCCATCTGAAGAATGGATCATCGAACTTCACCCTTCCCCTACAAGCTCCTGTGCGAGCCCTGACCTAGAGCCACCTCGGCATATGGGGTCCCATGCTCTCAGACTCCGAAAGGTCACCTATGGCCTCATTTGTGGAACTTTCTTGAAAAGGAAGCGGGCTAAGATGGAACCAAAGTTGAACTGCTTTAGCTCTCCTTGCCGACACTTAGTCAGTTGATCCTTGAAGATTGGAAGCATTGCTTCTACGTAGTTGAACACTGTGGGTGCCATAGCCTTTATGGCATACAACATGTGTTCCCTAGAATCCTGTTGCATGCCCTGACTTTCAGCCACCCTTTGCATATTAAACAAGACAGTCCGTAGAGCCCTATCTGTCACTTCCTTGATGGGGATCTTCTTCCTCGATGTACCTATTCCTGGTGCATAGTGTCGATCTATAATATCTCTCATAGTAATTTCCCCGCCATAGGAACCTATCAATGAGACGGAGGCACCCCGTCTCAATAGAACAGTGAGGAAGTAGATATCCTCTACCTCCACTGTAAGTATGTGTGCCCCCACCTCAAAGTACTGCTACTCTAGATTCCACATTTGCAGTATGTGTTCCAGTAGCTGTTCGTGCGACACCATGCTTGGGGTCTAGAAGAAATTCAAGAGCATACAGTCCCGTAATGCAGCAATACAGCCCACATTTCTCTCAGTAGTATCATCCTCATTGTCATGAGTTCTTTCCTTCCATATCACCATGTTTTGAGCAATCTAGACCTGCCAAAAACCACAATGGTATGCATTAGAATAATCCTTAAATCATTAACAATCAAAAGAAAGAAGTTATTTTGCCCATATTGTTTGTTTAACTTATCCACGGTTGGCACCGCGTGTGCACCATTGGATACAGGTGATGGCACCTCCTGTCCACTATATTGTTGGTGTGGTTCTAGGGTGGAACTGTGTATCCTGCAAGGGGTAGCCGTGGTGCCCGCATTTTGAGTTTTAGGGCTCGTCATATGGGCCCAAAACCCCACCAAACCTCAAAATAGATGCTATGAAATGAAAGATAAGGGTCTTAGCTATTACCTGCAACTAAAAATGCTGTAAATGGACAATGGAAGCTCCTGATATCAGCTGTGGAATATCTGTCTAAGAAAATGCTCCAAGTGCTCTCCGCTAGAGGTAGATAGTGAAATGGTTTGATTTTTTACTATTTACTTGACTTATATAGGCATTTTTGGGTCTGAATCGCTATAGTTTTGATGTAAAATCATATTTTGGTCAAAATTTATCTGTCATAATCCCTAATGCTAGTTTTAAATGCATTTAACACTTATTTCTGAGACTATTGTAGGATGGGAGAACTATAGCAAGAAGCTTTGAAAGTTTTTTTATGGCTTTTTTGTACTTTCATAAAATAGAAAAGGTCGATGAGCGTTTATTACGACACTTTGATCACGCTCTCTAAACCTAGTATCAAAGGTCCGAGTCCGTTTCTGAATCTTTCCAGGCTCGTAAAATCTGACATTGTGCAAAGAAACATCATGGAGTCTTCTTTTCACATCTTTTTTAGACTCCTTAAATCATGAAAAGATTGGTGAGTTCGTTTCTGAATATTTCCAGGCTCGTAAAAAGTGACATTGTGTAAAGAAACCTCATGGAGTCCTCTTTAAACTCTTTTTAGGCTCCTTAAAGACAAAAATATTGTCGAGTACTTGTCTCCTTCATACTCGTAAAAGTATTTGAAGAGTCATCCTTCCGACAGTAGGTTATCTCTTTTTCGGTTCGGATAGGACTATTTACGAAAAAGGAACACTCTAGCCAATCATGACTGGAAGAGTTCTCTAAGGTATGATTTTATACTTTTTTGGGCCTTAGAGACTAAATCATACGAAAAAGGACCATTTGGAGTCTTCTTCCGTATTCATTCAGACTCTCTAAACATGAACGATACTGAGTTTTCTTTTAGTGGACTTGTTAAATTAAACATTGAGAGACCCGTTTTGGGATCGAACCCCTCCTCTCCCAGGTTCATAAAACATATGAGTTTGGACTTGTATTCCGACATGCTATATCGAGTGTTTGTTACCCTCTTTGAACTCATAAAACCGAAAAAAGGCACTCATCGATCATGATGGGGGAAATGGAAAGGGAATTATTTTGCAAATAATGGCAGTTGTTTGTCCTTACCTTTGAACGTGGCACTTATCTGCACAACCATGTCAGTCAATTGGGTTTTTAGCTGATCTTCATGATGATCCACTTTCATGAGTCATGTCACTCCTTTGAGTCTTTCAAAAGAATGCATTGTCCACTGTCACATTGTGTGTCTGTCCTGTCTAGTCATGCTGCCAAGTCTTTTGTCATGTCGCTCGATGTTCAAAGGGGATCTGAAGAAGTGTTGCCTTTGTAGTCCACATAGTCTTTGTGCCAGTATATTTGAGTCAATCATATGGTTACTACATTCACATCATTCCAGAACTATGTTCTGAGTTTCATGTCGTCGATGTGGGACTCATCATGGCCCTCCTTCGATGAGACTATTCCCGTCGACATCAGCTAATCATATGAGAAATAGTCTTAGAAACAATGATTGGTACCTTGAGATCTGTATGCTTTAATGATAGATTCTCTCGTTCTCGACATAGGTTCACATCATTGACCTTTGATCGATAGAATTGACTGAGTGTTTGACATCAGGACATCTATTCACACTTAGTAGATTGTACTAGAGTACCTTGGGAATCATTGACATTAATGGTGATCTCCCTCGCACTTGTTAATGATTCGCATCATTGGCCAGTAATCAAGTGGTTTCTACCATGTTCGACTTCAGATCATTGTAATCACGTGGATAGAATCGTACTTTATGGAAGATGAGACGAAGACCCTGGGTATTTGTTTAAAGCACTCATTTCTTTTCCCCAGGTTGCGACGAAGTTTTGTATATCTAGCATAGATCCACATTTGTATGGTCGTGGCTATGCTCAAATTTGCATCTGTATGACATAGATCTACATTGTATGTTTGGTAGCTATGTCCAAGTTTGAGTCCTCTATCACATGGATCTACATTGTATTCTAGCAGCCATGCTTGTTTATTCCTCACATGGATCTTCCTTGTATTGGTTTGCAGCCATGAGTTTGGTTACTTGTGTCTATGAGTCAACATACTGATGTACTGCATATGCCTACTTGACGACATGCTCCGATCGAGCTGACATTTTCACCTCATGGCAATGACTTGTTCTCTCAAATCTCTCGTTTATCATATCCCTCTAAGACTCATGCCTTGGGCGGCATCCTGTTATACCAAAATCGTGTCACCATCATGTGATAAGACATTTGACATACCTACTTTCCCTGAATCCTAGCTTCTGGAGTGGAAACTCATATCATTTGTCAATATTTTCATGCAAATTCCCAGCACTGCACTTGACCCTTTATCCATACACGGTACCCTTGTTCGCACCGCCCATACTTTATTTCCCACAAGCGGTGCCACCGCTTATGGTCCTTTGTTTATAAGCGGTTATTACCAGAACCGCTCCGTCACTAAAGGAGAAATGCGGTACCCTGGGTAAAAAGGGAAAAAGAGAATTTTCTCAAAGCTTCTAGATGATAAGCCTCGTGTCCTCCTTTATCCCTATTGTTGTGGGTCTGTTGAGCTTGAGATCCCCCATCCTAGGATCTTGGAGGCCACCTCACCCACAATTCTCTCAACCTACACTATCCATCTATCCTTATAAATACAAGCTTATGGCCATGGTTGAGGGGGGGAACTCTTAAGGCATTGTTATGTTGTTGGATTGATCACTTGGTCCATATCATTGGAGAGCATAGATAAAGCTAGAGTCGGAGATTATGAGGATGAGAATGCTTGGTTTCATGGAGATGCATGTCAACACTAAGGCTTGGTTGTAAACTTCTTCATATTTATTTAATGCAAGTTGATTTCTGTCCCACATATATTGTTGATGTTTGATTTCATATATATGTTGTCATATTCCTTAGTCACTAGCATAGATTAGTAGATCATGTTCTGGTTGCTTTGATCTATTTTATGTCAAGCTTAATGCAGGTACACACGGTGATTATCAAAGCGTTGTATTCCAGGTATCTACGACGTCTAGGGAGAGTCTTCAACCTCTATCTTCTATTTGTTCTAGATCTGAACCATTCAGACCAGTGGAACACCTTGCTGTCCGCAGGAGGTGAAATATTCTAGCTAACACACTCCAATTGCTACGTAAATTTTAAACTATAACTACCATTGATTTTAAAGTAGACATTTAGGTGAATGCATGATGTTTTGACAGAAAAGTAAAACCATTCAGTATTCCTATGAAAAATATTTCACTTTACCATTCAGTATGCCTACTTACGGGAGAGAAAGAGAGTATTTTCTTTTGTTTCAAAACCAAAAATACTTCCAAACAACAGTCTTGAACACAAAATCAAATACAAGCAGCACTTTCCAAACTGATTTCTCTTTTCTAAAAGCAATAAGAAGGGCAAGAATCTCTTTTCCTAAAAGAAAAACAAGAAGCACACTACATACAAATGCACTCTATTTTTCAATTTTCTATTAAAACATAGGCAAATCTAACTTAAAACTACCATATTTTTTATTTTGATCGATATAGTACTAAATGCATAAGAGACAAAAGAACATGAAGATCCTAAAATCTCGTAAATCAAATCAAAGATCCAATGTCCAATGCTTAATGATGATAACCCAATCTCAGTCAAAAAATTTCTTTTTTAAAGGAAGGAAAAATAAGTTCTCTATGCAAACAAGAAATGAAAATAAGATGCTAATTAAATTTTTTTCTTTTAGTCTATATAATAGAAATGAAATAGATCTTACTAACACCCTAATCTTTTCAAAAAATAAGAAATCCTTTCACGAACACAACCAACAAGCACAGAAGAAAATGAACAATAAAAAATTCTAATCTAACTTTTGAATTTCTCAATCAAACCAGTCTTAAACCATAAAATCTGAAACCACGAACATCAGATTCTGTTACACAAGCCTGACAGTGTAGGACCGAAAGAAAAACAACTCAAATTTTTACAAAATATGAGGAAAAGGAGGTCTTGGAATGATTCCTACCTGGCACTACGCTTCTTGGGTGTTGACAGAGTGATTCTATCCCAGCACTGCATATCGCCAATGGGATACATGTGGTGGCACCGTGTACTTCCCACTCTATTTAGGAGGTTGCACTGCTTCTCGTCCACTGCATAGGTGTGGTTCCCTATAAAAATCCAAAACACAAAGAGAATGATAGAACAAGTAAGAAAAATACCAGATCCAGGTAAAGGCTGATAGACTGAGTATAAAAATAGAGCATAAAAGGTCGAAATGATTTACATCTGAACAGATCTGGAAGTTTCAAACCCAAATTGACTAAGTCAGATAGCATATCTGACTGAAGAGAGTTGGAGAAGGATCCTGGATTCGGACAAGAGTTAAAGAATTGAGGAAGATCAGAACAACTGATACATATATCTATTCCCCAGTAGAGTCACCATATTTGCTAGCAGGAATATTTCCCCTTCTGTGGACAATAAGGTGTTCCACTAGTCTGAATGGTTAAAATCCAGAACAAATGAATGACAAAGGTTGAAGATCCTCCCTGGACGTCGTAGATACCTGGAATGTGATGCTTCGATAGTAACCCTATGTACCTGTAATTAGATTAAACACAAAAACACATCAAAGCTACTAGAATATAATCTACTAATCCATGTTAGTGACTAAGGAATCTAACAATATATACATGTGAAATCAAACAACAATAGTAATGTGGGATGAAAATCAGCTTTGCATTAAGATAAAATGGAGAAGTTTACAACCAATTAAGCATTATTGTTGACATGCATCTCCTTGAAACCAAAAAATATCATGCCCTTAAGCTCCAACTTTTTCTCTCTATGCCCTCCAATGGCTTGGGCCAAATGATCAATCCAACAGCATAACAATACCTTAAGAGTTCTCCCCTCAACCATGGACATGAGCTCATATTTATAAGGCTCAATGGATAAGGATGGTTGAGAGATTTGTGGATGAGGTGGCCTCTAAGATCCTAGGATGGGGGATCTCGAGCTCAACTGACCCACAATGATAGGGATAAGGGAGGACATGAGGCTCATGATCTAGAAGCCTCGAGAAACTTCTCTTTTTCCCATTTTACCTAGGGTACCGCTTTTCTCCTTCAATGACAGAGTGGTTCAGGTAAGAAACGCTTATGGACTAAGGGCCATAAGTGGTGGCACTGCTTTTGGCTAACAAGGGATATGCGGTGTGAACAAGGTACCACTCATGGATAAATGGGAAAGGGTGGTGCTGAGCATTTTTGTGAAATATTGACAAATGGTATGAATTTCCACTCCAAGTGTTGGGATTAAGGGCAAATAGGTATGTCAAAGGTCTTATCACATGATGATGACAGGATTTTGGTATGACAACAATGGTTGAGAAGGACAACTTGATTGATCATGGCTAAGAAGTGAGTTATAATAGTGCATGCTTTGGGAATAAAAAATATTTTTATTTTTGGGACGATAGTGCCTACTATCAATTTAACTGAATTACAAGAATAGGAATGAAAACTTGTTGACTAACATAATAGTTTCAGTTGATTACGACATGTAAGAGACTATAAAAGAGACAACCCAAGATGTGTGCATGTTGGTCTCTTCCAACTCTTGTCTTAGTAAATTTGTAGAGAATAGAGTCGATCCAGGATGTGTATGGACCGACAGTAGAGTGAAGGAGAGGAAAACTTCAGAGACCTAATACTAGAGAGCATGAGAGGAGATAAGTATGTATAGATTGTAGAGAAGATATTTAATAGAGTCTACAAGTTGAGTGCATAGACAAAAGGTGGTATATATTTCTGATGCCAAATAAAGAGCACCTTTGTGGTTTTTCCCATATGGGTTTCCACATTAAATGCTATCTTGATGTATATTTGATGAATATGTCTATGTTGAATGAATGTATGCTGTGAATAAATAGGTCTGAATAGATTGACTAGAAATTGTTTATGAATGAGTTCTTAGATGCATATTTCATACTGTTGATAGATAGAATATGTGCTAAAGATTTATATGAAATTTTTAATCTATGTCGATAGAAAAGTAGAGTAATATATTTAATGAACATAATAATATTAGGAAATACACCCCCATGCTTTTAGTTGATCAAGCTACTAAGTTACCGTGAAAGAAGAAATCCCAACCCAACTGCAAAAACCTGGTTCTGGTAGTTACCCATAAAGGTATCTCGGGTGAGACTGCATCTATATCATAGGTGCTATCAATTGAGCCCTGCTATTTCAGGATGATATCTTGGGATTTGTTTATAGAATAAAAAGGGTCTGAACCTGGGTTGAAGGAAGAAACGCCAACACTAGTTATTGTTGTCAATTGAGTGTTTCTTATCTGCTAAATTTCATAGTGCATTTTTAACAATTTTTACACTACAATTCATCATTCTTCAAAATTCTTTCACTGTAAGGTATTATTCATCTTGATGATCTCCTGTGAATCATAATTTCACAAAAAATGTATCCAGAGCAAGAGAGAGAGCCATGACTATTCATTTAGTAGAATGCATAAGATTCTACTAGTAATTTGGAATGTTCCAAGAACCTTTGATCCTTCGATCCAAGTTCCATATTTTATGTTCATATTAAATCCATTCATTCAGTAGAAGACAAATAACTTACTATATCCTTTCAGAACGTTCCAGGAACATCTGAGCCTTTGATCTAAGTTCCATAGTTTGTGGTCATCCTTAAACTAGCCTCATGGTTCATGATTTTTGGTCATCCATAACCACAAATTTATAACTACTGAGATCTATCAATTTGTGGTTAGCTTAAAACCACCCATCATAGTAGAAGACTTCAACTTCCACTATCCCTTTTGGTTTGTGTTCATCCAAAACCACCACTTGAGAGAGCACTTGTATTTAGCAGAAGATGGCATTTTTTGTCATCTTGCTTGGAAAATATAGGTTGTCAATTAGTTGGAGATGTTCAACCTTTTGGAGATGTATTTCTCTAGATTTTATCTCTTTTATTGGATTCATACACACTCCTTCAAATTAAGGGGGTTTTGTTGGAATCTAATCCGTTAGGTTTAGAGAATGTGAATGGTCGTCGAAGATTCAAACTGATGCCTTGGGAATTTGGAATTAATGAGACAATGTTATTTGAATCCTATTATGCCCATGTTTGTTTAGCCTTTGTTTGTATTCCCATTTGAGAATCAAATATTTTTTTAACTCAAATGAATAGTATACTTATATTAAAAAATATGAGAAGGATCATCCAAAATAACTACATATAAGATATTATTAAAAAAACTCTAACTTTAGTAAATATATATCACAAAACTTCTCCTTAGTAAACATCCATAATTGGAAGAAAACAATTCCATCCCTTTCTTAGATGTCCTCATCTCTAGAAAATATGACGATTGATTATCCCATCAAGTGTACCCGTAATAATAAGCACACCAAAAATTGCCTCCACGATGACTCTCAGCATCACCCCTTCGAAAAAGTTGGAGTTATTAAAACCTTGGCATCTTGAGCTCTAATAATATTCGATGATGAGCATTTGAACCAAGAAAAACAATAACTGATCAACACTTTCACTAATAGGGGATATCCGAAATGGCAGGTTAAGAAGGCATTTCAGAATGCCGGAAAGACTCCTATACCTTGTAAACCAAAAGATCCTTCCACACAAGAACACAAGGTACTACTCTCTTATATTGGAGGTACCTTAGAAAATATTGCTAGGATTCTTAGAAAAAGGCATATCAACCTCTGAGCACTATCATAAACATCTTCAAGTCAGTCAAAGACCTTATTGATCCTCATATTCATAAAGGAGTTGACTGCATTCCATGTTTTTATTGACTATCCTATATTTAGTAGACATGTAGGTCCTTTCACATTAGAATTAAGAAACACAATATTTCTATTAACCATGAGAGAGTGAAGTCTTTGGCATTAGTTGAGTATTATAGTATGACAAATCACCATATATGCATGGAATACACTAAAATATTAGCTATGGTTGATCATTTTTTTGAAATACATCTAAGAAAGACGATAAAAATCGTGAACAATAACCAATGTCTTAATAAGGATGATGGACTAAAGCTAAGTAAATCATGTCTCCTTATTCTCCATAACCTTCCCAATAACAAACATCCTTGAACCTAATTCTTATCCCATTCCTCTTGTAAACACGGGCTTTAGCCCCTTCCACCCTAACTTTATCTCCTTTTATGGTTTTAGCCCCTAGGAGAGTTATTTAGGATCCTTTTTGAGGTTTTTTAGCCCTTTTCTTCATTCTTAAGCCTTTTTTAGGGTGTGGGCGTCTAATGGGGTGTTATGAGGGTCGTGAATGGGTGTCCTTGGGTGGTGTAGGCCATGTAGAGATGAGTGAGGGATTTTTTGGGTTAATAGATTTCGCCCTGATGTGTGAGGGCAGGATCTCATTGTATGGCTAACGGACATCATAGGATTTGCTGCATAGAGGTGGTGCTTCTAGGGCTGGGGCATGGTGGATTTTGGTTTTTGTATTAATATGGTTCCCATCAATGGGTGAGATACAAATAATGTGTGACATGTACATGGACGAGGCGGGAATTCCCATGCCCATGGAAATGTAAAAAGAATAATTTTATTTATGCTCTAAAATACAAGAGCCGATCATATACAATTGATGGTACATAATGGTTGCCTCTATGTGAGGCTGAATATAGTGTTGATCTGGTACATTGGACCCATGGGATTCTCATGAAATGCTATATCTTCATGACTAACGGTTTGTTAGAACTGGAACGGTACATAGCTGTATGGACTCATTGATTGAGAGTGAAAGTCTCTATGGTACAAATATGCTGCATCAATCATAAATCTATATAGAAGCATTGTTGGGGCTTCTGAACACTATCTCTAATGCAACTCAGAAATCACAAGGGACATAACATGTTTAGGTCCCTTGAGTAGACTCATCAATGGGATAGATTTAGGTGACATCCAGGGTCTTTGACCAAGTACTGTGTGGGCCAAACCCTGTACGAATCTCAATGGTGCGATGATGAAGTTGGAGTCGAGCAAGTGAGAAACAACCATCCCGAGAGGCAATAAGGAATCCTATCAAATGGTCCAAGGAACTCATCAATGAGGTTAATGAAACCAAGATACAGGGACATCTGGGTCTATCCTTTGGAATATGTGTGTTGTCGTCAACAGAGAGAGACTTGCCCCTATTCAAGGCAATGATGTTTCCTTGACTAGAAGCACGAGGGAGATAACTGAAAGGTGTGAGACAATATACAGACTGACCCAGTGAATGGGGGGGGAGGGGGAGGGAAATAATTGAATAGGGGGCAGGGGGAGTGTGGTAGACTCAAACTTCCTTTGTTGAGAGTATGACGATAGGGCAGACCAGGAAACAAATGAAACTGACTCATGGGAATGGGATCATAGCTGTAATACTGGGACTGTCATTGTGTTGAGTCCTATAAAATCACAGGTGACAACAACAAGGGATTCTCCCTAGTAAACGTTCCCAACTATCCCGTTACTATTTGGTATGGGGAATCCATCTGGTTTGCGGTCCGGCTATCGTAGGTCAAGTAACCAAAATAAAGGGTTTTACCGGTTACAGCCTGGTCCACCGTGTATCGTTTTAGGTTTTTAGTTTTAATTATGATACGCAATTTCCTATCTAAGAATGTAGATTGATAGAGAATACTAGGAGCGGTCACAATATGATGTGCAGGTTCTTACCTCTCTCTCATCTAAATCACACAGAGCAAGAAAACTAAAACTAACTTAACTACACTGTCCCTAGGGAGCGATATTATCATTTAATGAGTAATGTATTACTGTTCATGCATTAAGAAAAATCATAGGTAGTTGTTTTTTATTTCAAAACACATAAACATGAATAGATAGATGAACAACAAGATAGCTCATTGTTTATGAAAAGCATTCATTACTCATAGTGTAAATTCCATAAAANCAAAAAGTTAGAACGATCTCACAGTTAATAGATAAAAGCTGAAAACAAAATAGTTCCCCTTCAATAACATCCATTGCACAACATTTGAACATTCCACCAAAGCTCTCTCCAATAGGCAAAATTGTAATTGTCTATTGCAAAAGGAAATAGTTCTTCTTACAACATGTTCTCACAAGTTTAACTGGGAAAAAGTCCTTATTCCCTCTAATCATCCTATATTTATACAAGCATCAAAACCTTTGGGTTTCCCCCTCGGGTGAACTTTGGGCTCCCCCAACCGTTTAATCTCACAATTTTGTCCTTTGTGAGTGCTCATGATTCATACATGACGTTACATTTTAAATTAAGATTGACAAGCACTTTGTAAAAAGGGATCGGCTTGGCAACTGATGAGCCATTTCCAAGCCTGGGCCTTTGTTGCTATCAATTTTTTTCAATAATCTATTGATCTTAACCTTTCACAATATTCCTCGGTGAGCAACATCTCTGCTTCTGACTTTTCTTTTAGAGACGTCTTCTTCACAACAACAATCATCAAATTGGATCTAAAAAATCTTCTAAGTTTGTCTGCAGTTAAATGAAAAAACCCATCATTAATATGCATAGCATCCAAGAAAATGTAAAACACACTATTAATGAGACTAAGCATCAAACATGTGACCCTGCACTGTGTTTTTATCACAAAAAACTCCAAACAAGAATCAGAAACCATCGCCACCCAAAAATAGGGTAAAAACACACACAGAACAGGCGGGAAAACCTTCATCGACAGGAAAAAGCTTCTATCAGACAATGGAACAACTAAAGCATCAGGCTATTAACCTGCTAATGAACTGCAACGGCGGGTGACGGACGGACTAGGAGTTCCGTGGCACAATAAAAACAACAAAATAAAACACTAACCTTGCAACATCGGACCTCGAAATCACTATAGCATCGGACGACTAGTTTGCTAAAGACAACGGAAGTTACATGTACCAAAAGTTCCGTAGACCAGTCAACATCGGAGAAAACTAGAACAAACCATCAGTGAAAATTAGAACAAAAACATTGGAAAAAGGAAAATCTATATGGAATATAGTTAGTCCACTCCGGAGTCGCAATGGCAGAACACAATTAGACTATGGCCTCCGATCATAGTCAAAACATTCCAAAAAATCATCGCAAATTAAAAAGTTGAAACAAGAAAACCATGTGAGCGGTGAAAGAAACAACTATCCATTGGCCCATTCTTTATATGTCTTCCGAAACGGCAGCGATATAGAAAATTGATGCTCCAGACACGATAAAATAAAAATGCCGACAGTCCAAATAAACAAATGCAATAAAGCGCATCGGTGAACATCATAACTGCCCATCGGGACGTTCATAATTAGGCTTCTGCAATGGCGGATATGTAGATGACTACGGCTCTGATTTACTGTCCAATATACTTTCGACAGTGAAACATACTGACAAACCAAAACTTCAAGTTCGAATCAACATCATCAGCAGACAAAATATTCATTTAGCTTCTCAAAATGATCAACAATCTACCTTAAATAAATCTCAAAAGATCAAACTCGCGGCAGAGGAACAACTAAGTTCAGCAATCCAAACAAGTCTAAGCAAGACAAAATTAAAAGGAGGGTCCAAAATTTTAAAAAAATTGGGAAAACATTGCAGCTGCAACAATTGGTGACTACCTGGTGAAACTAGATCTTTGGACAACTTCTTCCTTAAGTAACGGACCGTTTTAACAATAAAACCAACATGATGAATTCTTCTAGATGCCTGGATTTCCCAAATGGCAAATATATGTACTTTTAATCATTGATGATAGTCCAATTTAGGAAAATGGAAACCAGGATTTCAAAGTCAAGATAACTCTTTAGAGGCTAGGAATATGAGTTTCATTTATTAGCTCTGTCTTTGGGTAGCTTCCAGCTTGGACACCACAGGATTGTAACATATGGTAAACATTAACAGAAATATTCATTTGTTCCTCATTCCCATGCCATTTTGCACCTTTTGTGCTTTTGGACTTTTTTGTCCTTTTGATTCCTTCTCATGCCTTTCTTTCTGAATTTTATATTCAGGCTCCTCTATCCATAATGTCCTTTTGTGTGAGAGATGTATTTAATTTTCAGCTCACGAACGGAGAAGAACTTTTGGCAATCCTGTACTAATATGGTTCAGTACTTTGTTTTGATACATATTGCTTTCTTAGGAGTTCTGACTCTTATTAGCCTTTTGGATTTCAATTCTTGGCATGGGATCATTTATATATAATATACTATTTACCCTTCTTCCTTTCAGTGGGTCTTTTTCTGTCACCCCCTAGGACATTTTTAATTGTGATATGGATGGATCCTTGAAATAGTATTCCAGACCTTTTGATCTTGAGTTAGTTTAGAGGGATTAAGTAGGACTTCAATGTGTTCACAGCCATTTAGGAAAACTACTAAACTTTAAGATATTTTTTTAGATAAAACAATAGTACATAGTCTTATAATCAAAGATGTTAGTTGATCCAGAATTCTGATGCTCTCCATGCAACCAAAAGCTTGCTTCTTTTTATTGAAATCAAACAAAATTTAACTAAAATCAAACTGAAATAAAATAAATTAAAAATAAACAACCAAATCAATTTATTTATGCACAAAACAAAACAAAAAATCAGGAAAAAAAAGGTTTGAGAACCAAACCATTTACTAGTAAGTTCTCTTCCCACCCCTGTAAATCTTGCAATTTATAGGTTGAGGGGCCAAGTTTTGCTACAATTTGAAAAGGACCTACCCATAACTGTTGAAACTTCCTGTGCTTCTGCTTCTCATCATGCGGGTGATCCCACTTAAGAACCAGGTCTCCCACTTCAAAATCCTTTGTTCTAGCTTTGTGCTTATCAAACCACCTTTTCACTACTTCCTGTTGTTGCTTAAAACATTATTTGTCCCTGGATCTAGATTCTTCTGCCTTCAAAAGATTATAGATTCTAAGTTGCAGGATTTCGTTATCTATGCCTCTAGACTCTTAGGCTATTATGGAAGATGGTAGCATAATGTTAGAAGGAAGTATAGCCTCTTTCCCATAAATAATGGTATACGGCGACACACCTAAGGAATTCTTAGGTGTGACCCTATCAGCCCAAAGAGCGTTCGGTAGTGCTAAATGCCAACTTCTCTGGTTTTCTATCACATTTTTTTTAAGATCCTAATCAGATTCTTGTTTGTAGATTCTGCCAAACCATTCCATTGGGGGCAGTAATTGGAATAATAATGCAACTTAATTCCTTTTTCATGAGCAAATGGAGCTAATCTAATAGAATAAAAATAAGTAGCATTATCGAAAAACAGGGAAATTGGAACCCCAAACCTGGTCATAATATGGTCTTGCAAGAAATCCATGACCACATCTTCATTGACATTACGTAATGGAATGGACTTGACCCATCTAGTGAAGTAGCCAGTTTCCGTTAGAATATATTTGTGCTGCAAGGAAGAATTTGGTTTTATTTCTCCAATGATATCAATTCCCCATTGCTCAAATGGTTCTGTTATCATCACAGGCTTCAATGGTCCTCTTGCTTTGGCTTGTCTTCCCCCACACCTCTGGTAGATATCACACTTTGTAACATGGGCATGAGCATCCTTGAACAATGTGGGCCAATAGTATCCAGCTCTGAGAATCTTGTGGGTCGTCGTATCTCCGAAAAAATGGCCTCCAGCAGGCCCATCATGTAACTTTGTTATGAACTTTTTTGCGTCTTCTTTCTCTAAGCATATGAGAAGGACTCCATCATAATTCTTCCTGAATAAAATTCCATCAATGATCTGATATGCAGCTGATTTAAGGCGCAATGCTCTTCTCTGTTTAGAATTCCAATGTTTTGGCAACAATCCTTCCTGAAGGTAATGAACAAGGTCTCGGTACCAGGAATCTGGAGCCGTGAAAAGAGGACATACATCCATCATATGTAATTCAACTTCATTTTCCCAATCATTTTCTTCATTGTTTTTACCTTCAGTCATTAATTTGCATAGTCCTTGTCCGTTAACTATGCATGCTAGTTTGAATTCAAGGTCATATTCTTGTAAAGTTATTACCCAGTTGCCTCTTCTTTCTCCTAATTCCTTTTGTATGAAAAGAGACCTCACAGCTAGGTGTGGAACTATTACCTTTGTCTGGTTCTTAAGTATGTATGGCCTGAATTGTTTTACCTCTTTGAAGACTACATAAGCTTGTTTATCTACCACTGGGTAATTCAATTCACCCCCCTACAGACCAGTTCTCATAAATGATATGGGGAACTCATCTTCCCCATCTTCCTTCTGAGTAAGCACCACTACTAGTGAATCATCAGAAGCGAAAGTGTACAAAATAAAATCCTTCTCAAAATCTAGACTCTTGAGAGAGGGTGAATGAGCAATAAATGTATTTATTTTACTGAATGCATTCTTCTCTACATCATTCCATTTGAATTGTACACTTTGTTTCACCATTTGCTGCAAAGGTTTAACAATTTGAGTGAAATACGGCACAAACCTTCACACGAAATTTATTGTCCCCATGAATGATTGCATCCCTTTTTTGTTATGGGGTAAGGGGATCTGTTCAATAGCTTTGATCCTTTCTGGTTCTATGGAGATCCGCTTTTTAGAAACCATGTGACCCAATATCTTTCCTTCTATAACAACAAACACACATTTCCTTGGATTCAGTGAGATGCCGTATTTTCGACAACGTTCAAAAATTTGTTTTAAACGGAATGTGTGTTCTTCTCTCTTCTTTGAAAATATTGTTACATCGTCGAGATACACTAAAACACTATGGCCAATTAGACCACAGAAAGCTATATCCATAGCCCTCTGGAAAGTAGCTTCAGCATTAATGAGTCTGAAGGGCATCCTTCTGTAAGCAAAAGTTCCCCATTTTGTTCTGAATGTAGTCTTAAGTCTGTCTTCCTCAGCTACTAACACTTTATTGTAGCCAAAGAATCCATCTAATAACGAAAATAACTCAGAACTCAAAACCATCTGCAATATCTGTTCCATGGGTGGGACTGGATAGTTGTCTTTGTCTGAAGCATGATTTAGGTTTCTGAAATCCACAAATAATCTTATTTCTCCAGATTTCTTCCTTACTGGTACCAAATTTGAAACCCATTCTAAGTGTCTAACTTTGAATATAAGTTTGGTATCCAATAATTTCTTCACTTCACTCTGAATTAACGGCTCCAGTTTTGGATGCATCTTCCTCAAAGGTTGTTGATAAGGCTTGACTCCAGATCTAATAGGAATGATGTGTTGTATAATCTTGGTATCATATGTTTTAATTTCTTCATATGTCCAGGCAAATACATCTTTGACTGTTTGAACAAACTAATGAACTTATTTCTTTCACCCGGGGAGCAACACTTTCCCAAATTTACATATTTGGGTTTAAATTTAGTTCCCAAATTTATCAGTTTGAATTGCAAAGACGAGCTGTGAGTCTTGACATTTGCCAGTCTTTTGAACTTGTTGTCTAAATAAAACATCCACTCTAAATTCTTGACCCCTTTAGGAATGAAGTT
Organism: Pseudotsuga menziesii; assembly: GCA_001517045.1. NCBI lineage: Eukaryota > Viridiplantae > Streptophyta > Pinopsida > Pinales > Pinaceae > Pseudotsuga > Pseudotsuga menziesii. Next base: position 188,465 of record LPNX010301814.1, read on the forward strand.
GTCAAATTTTAATTCAGCTTGGTGTTCTTCGTCATCAATAATTTCCCCTTTGAAAGTTTCATCATTCATTAAACATTCCAATATTTGTTGATCATCATCAAAAACTCGTAGATTAGTGATGATGTTTGGAACTGAAGGCCTGAAAAGTAATTCAATAGAACACTTGTTATTTGTAGGCACGGGCCTTGCAGCTGAGGTAGCTAACAAGTCAGCTGCTGCATTCTTAAGTCTAGGAATGGATAAAATATTAAATGCATAAAAATTTGTCAGCAAATCTCATACTTCATTTTGATAAGATTTTAAATGAGGTGAGATGCAATGTATCTATTTTCGAATCTGTTTTACAATTATTTCAGAATCCCCATATACTTTCAGATTTTCTACTTTTAATTCAATCGCTTTCCTTAGTCCTTGAACTAATGCTTCATATTCAACTGTGTTATTGTTACATTCAAAATCTAATCTACATGAAAGAAAATGTTTATTCTTCTTTGGATCAATCAGGACACAGCCAGCTCCTGATCCTTCCAAAGTTTTAGATTCATAAAAAAAAAGTGTCCAAAAACTATCTACTTCTATTGTACTTGAATCAACAACTACATCTGAAACTAATTCTACTATTTTATAGTCAAATTCATTAGCCCGTGAAAACTGAAGGAGATCAGGCTGTGTGTCTGGTGTGCTGCTGACTTCTTCCGCTTGGTAGTTTCCCGGTTCTAGCTTAATGAAGTAATTCCCCAATACAGAGTTTGCTGGTTCATTCTTACCCTCCAGTTGAGTAACATTATGCTTCATGTGGGGCTCTCTTAATACTTTAATTTGATTGGGACTTCCCTTATAAGGAAACCACTGATGTGACCAATTTGAATAAAAATACCCATTTAGCTTTGCTGACCAATCCTGACTCAAAACAAGTCCATAAGCTTCAGGTATGTCTGCTACTACAATATCTATGCACTGACATACCTTTTCATTTGAAGATAGTCAAATCAAAACATCCTCCATTTCCCCAATTACCTTCACATTTGTTCTGTCTAACTAAATAACCTGCCAGGTAGATGGTTTAGGCTGTCCATTTATCTTTTTGCAGAATGAAAGCGGCATAACATTTACTGATTCCCCTGAGTCCACTAAACAGTTGTGTACGTTATGGTTGAAAATTTCAAAATCCATGAGAAATGGTGGAGTTTTGCATTTAGGCTTACCTCCCACACTTGCTTCACCAATTTCCTCTTCTTCCGGTTGATTGTCAGTGGGAAGCTTTTCTTCAGGAATCTCAAGTGATTTTAACAATATTTCTTTCTGCTGAGGCATATTACACATTTCAAATAGTGAGATATTTGCCTTATCCCTCTTAATATCTTCCACAATGTCATATTCCATCTTATGCTCTTTGAGATTCTGTTTTACATCATCAGTATTCTCTTCAATGGGCTTGATAGGAATGTTGATTTGCTTTGGATCCTGAATCATAATGGTGAATTCTGGTATTTTATCAGTCATGGTGCTTTTCTAAATTTTCTTTACATTCTCTTGAAGTCTCTTAATTTTTGGGATTACTGATCTGTCTTTACTTAACAAGCCTTGAATTCTTGTTGTCACATTTGTTTCTATTGTTTCTTCCTCTTCTGTATCAAAAAGTGAGACACAGTCCCATAAAACCAAAGCATCATCCTCTTGTTTTTATGTGGGTTTACTATCCTTTTCTTCTTCATTATCAGATTTTGTTAATTTAGAGTCCAATAATTGATTCATAACTAATGTCATCAAATTTATCCATTGAGGGCAATTTTTTCCAGAATGGGGCTATTGATGAAAAGTTCAAAAGTTATCCATACCTACCTCTGTCAAGTTCATTGTTGCAGGACTGTGTGGAGGAGGTTTATGTTGATTGTTGTCCTCTCTCCTCTTATAGTAAGGCTTAAAATATTTCTAAGTTTCCTTTTCTTTTTCCGAATCTATTATTCTGTTAGATAGCTTCTGCATCATTTTTACCATCCCCTCAAAGTCATGTGACTACTCTTCCTTGGGCTTAGTAAATAATAAGGCTTTTTTACCAAAAAAATTTTCTCCCAACTACTCAGGATAGTCTTCTATGCTCTCTCTTTCAGCTTCTACTCTCTCAGCTTCTTCATAATTTTCTGATAATGTGGGTTTGAATTTCATCTTGGAAAAAATGGCCAAATCAGGCCCTAAAGCTGAAGTATAGTACTCAATCAGAACTTTATCAGAGGGCTTATCAGCTGCAGAGAAATTCGTAATATAAGCAGCAAACCTTTGGGTAAAATTATGCACCTTTTCTTTTCTTTCTTTCTTTAAAGCGCACAGTCCTTTCATGAGAGCTACATGAGTCTTCTGGGATGCATATTTGCTTCTGAATATCCTTTCAAAAGTATCCAGTCTTGGATTGAGTTTGTAGGCAGACAAAAATACCATGAGGCTGCTGCTCCTTTAAGGGTATGTGGAAAAAGTCTGCAGACTACATCTTCGAGTTCTCTAGCCTTTAGTCCTTCTATGGCCAAGTAGAAACTTTGCAAGTGATCATCTACTAAAATATTTTCACTTGGGTCAAATTTGGACAACATTTTCTCAAAATCCTGAGGTAATTCATGCAAAGGAGGTGTTAGGTTTAAAGGTGATTTTGCTTTCCAAGCAGGTGGTGGATTTGGTGGGTTAGGTGGTTGATTAGCATTTACGCCTGCCATGAGTCTGGGTGGAGAGTGAGGTGGTGAATGAATAGGAGTATGAACAGGTGAACATCAAGGTGTGTTTGGTCCCACTTGATTCAAAGGATGAATAACTTCCTGCAAGGCTGTTTCTACCAATTCTTCCAAATCTCCAACCAAAATTGTGTCTTCCAATACAGGATGGTCTTTCTTCTTGTACTCTCTTCTAGGTAAATAAGGGACAATCGGTAATCCTCCAATACTTTTCACATATGCCCTAGTATGTCTTCTTATATCATTAACAACTTCATTGTCCACAGAATACAAGTGTTCTTTCCACTTTTCTTCAGGAATCAGAATGGGAAATAAACTGCTTTCTGAACTATCACTGGTGGAGTAATTTCAAGGAAATGGGTTTCCTCGACCAGCCATGCACTGACTTCCCTCCTTCTAATGACAAAAAATGTTGAGGCTTGGAAAATTGCAGGCAACAATAGCAAGGGATTCTCCTTAATAAATGTTCCCAACTAGCCCGTTACTATTTCATATGGGAAATCCATCTGGTTTGTGGTCCGGCTACCGTAGGTCAAGTAACCAAAATAAAGGTTTTTACCAGTTACGACCCAGTCCACCATGTATCTTTTTAGTTTTTTAGTTTTAAGTATGATATGCAAGTGCCTATCTAAGAATGCAAATTGATAGAGAATACGAGGAGCGGTCAGAATGTGATGCGCAGGTTCTTACCTCTCGTCTTAACTCTCTCGCATCTAAATCACACACAGCAAGAAAAATAAAACTAACTTAACTACATTGTCCCTAGGGAGCAATATTATCATTTAATGAGTAATGTATTACTGTTCATGCATGAAGAAAAATCACAAGTAGCTATTCTTTATTTCAAAACACATAAACATGAATAGATAGATGAACAACAAGATAGCTCATTGTTTATGAAAAGCATTCATTACTTATAGTGGAAATTCCATAAAATAAACTAGAGAGCATTCATACAAGAACATAGGTTCAAAAAGTTATAAATATCTCACAGTTAATGGATAAAAGCTAAAAATGAAATAGTTCCCCTTCAAAACCATCCATTGCACAACATTTGAATATTCCACCAAAGCTTTCTCCAACAGGCAAAATTGTAATTGTCTATTGCAAAAGGAAATAGTTCTTCTTACAACATGTTCTCACAAGTCTAACTGGGAAAAAGTCCTTATTCCCTCTAATTCTCATATATTTATACAAGTAGCAAAACCTTTGGGTTACCCCATCGGGTGACCTTTGGGCTCCCCCAACCGTTTAATCTCACAATTTTGTCCTTTGTGAGTGCTCATGATTCATACACGATGTTACATTTTAAATTAAGATTTACAAGCACTTTGTAAAAAGGGACCGTCTTGGTAACTGATGAGCCATTTCCAAGCCTAGGCCTCTGCCACTATAAATTTTGTTCAATAATCTATTGATCTCAACCTTTCACTATCTTCCTTGGTGAGAAACATCTCTGCTTCTGACTCTTGTTTTAGAGATGTCTTCTTCACATCAGCAATCATCAAACTAGATCTGAAAAATATTCTAAGTCTGTCTGCAGTTAAACAAAAAAACCCATCATTAATATGGACAACATTCAAGAAAACGTAAACTACACTATTAATGAGACTAAGCATCAAACATGTGACTCTGTGCTATGTTCTTATCACAAAAAAATACAAACAAGAATCAGAAACCACCACCACCCAAAAATAGGGTAAAACACACATAGAACAGACGGGAAAACCTTCATCGGTAAGAAAAAGGTTCTATCGGATAGCGGAACAAGTAAAGCATCGGGTAGTTAACCTGCTAATGAGCCGCAATAGCGGGCGATAGATGGACTAGGAGTTCCGTGGCACAATAAAAATGGAAAAATAAAACACTAACCTTACAGCATCAGACCTCGAAATCACTATAGCATCGAATGAATAGTTCGCTAAAGAGCCGCAACAGCGGAAGTTACATGTACCAAAAGTTCTGCAGATCAATCAACATCGGAGAAAACTAGAACAAATCGTCGGCAAAAATGAAAACAAAAGCATCGATGAAAGGAAAAGCTATATGATAGATAGTTAGTCCGCTCCGGAGCCACAATGGTGGAACACAATTAGACTACGGCCTCCGATCAAAGTCAAAACATTCTGAAAAATCATCGCAAAGCAAAAAGTTGAAACAATAAAACCGCGTGATCGAGGAAAGAAACAACTATCCATTGGCCCATTCTTTATCTATTTTCCGAAACGGCAGCGATACAGAAAACTGATGCTCTGACCGTGATAAAATAAAAATGCTAACAGTCCAAAGAAACAAATGCAATAAAGCACATCGGTGAACATCATAACTGTCCATCGGGACGTTCATAAGTAGGCTTTCGCAACGGCAGCTACGTAGATGACTACGGCTCCAATTTACTGTCCAATATAATTCCGACAACGAAACATACTGACAAACCAAAAATTCAAGTTCGAATCAACATCATCAGCAGAAAAAATATTCATTAAACTTCTCAAAATGATCAACAATCTACCTTAAATTAACCTCAAAAGATCAAACTCGCAGCAGAGGAACAATAAAGTTCAGCAATCCAAACAAGTCTAAGCAAGACAAAATTAAAAGGAGGGTCCAAAATTTAAAACAATCTGGGAAAACATTGCAGTTGCAACACACTACAGATGGGAAATACTTGGGGGAGGTAGACATCTTTGATATTGGTGGGATCCAAGGAATACACATTACAGAGTACTCTGAACAAAGGCGACCCAAAGTGGGAATGCTGCCAAACTGTTTTCTGTGGGGTGGTGTCTAGGGAACCCGTTGTGGTATGATCTCATGGATTTTTGGCGAGCCCGAGAAAGTAAATGGTCAATGGTTCTTTCAATTTTAGAGAGTCTGAAAGCATGAAGAAGACTCCAGTGGGGGATCTTTTTCATTGGTAGTCTCTTGTGCCCAAAAAAGGATAAAAGTGTACACATGAGAGCTCGCCCATCCTATAGGGGATGAGAGACTTCTTTACCATTGGTAGTCCAATCAGGATGGAAAAGGTTAAACCTATACTGACTGGATGGTCATTCAGATACTTTTACGAGAATGAACAAAACAAAGTTTGCTCGGCAATCTTTTCTTGATAAGAAGGCTGGAAAAGAGCTTAATGACAACCCGTAGTGATATTTTTCATAAGGTGCAGCCCCTCTTCCCAAGAAAGCATAAAAGTATGCAAAGGGGAACGGTCTTGGATTGAATACGCCAAGGTCATCCTTTTCATGTGATGGTCTACATGGTCCACAAAAGGAGGTAAACAAGACGATTTAGATGCCTTTTGCTATACGATGTAGACACCCTTTCTTTTCATTGTTTTTAGGATTCATAAAAGAGCTTAAACGAAACTCCAGTATGGTCAACCGATTGTGGTGGCACAGGCGGTGCCCCATGTCAGGACGGTGGACAATGGTCTAAAGTTCATCCATGCAATATGGATGGAGCAGAAGGCTCTCAAACATACCAATACATGTGTGGGATAGATCACGGTAGAGGCTCATGAGTCGGTACGGAAGAGGCACGCAAACCAAGGTGTCTCTCAGACAAAAGTCAGGAGAGCGTGTGTGTGAGTTGCGGTGGATGGAATTGACTACATTTTATGTGAGTGCAACTTTGGAGGTAGTTCTATGCAAGACAAATAAATCGTTTTGTGGAAAATGGTCCAGAGGTCCGTGTAAGGTGCAGTGGATGGAGAAGACAATTTAAAATACAATACGAATGTAAAAAATGGCATTCCTTAATGGGCGGTGCCTTGAAAAATTGCATGAGTAGCAGTCGGGAAGTGTGATACAAGTACAGGTCTGTAGACACTTGCATCATCATGTTATGGCTTGTAGATCGAGGTGACTTGTGGGAAATGGCCCCAAAATTTATTTGTTAAACATGAGACAATGCTCTCATAAAGAGATAGAGGGCGGAATTCTGAAACAAGTGGCATGAATGACATCTCAAACAGACTCCGTATGGTCCTGTTATGTCGATCGAAATAAATTAGGTCAAATGGGGCCTATATAAGGGTGGGGTCCACTTGCTGAGGTGTCATTGTCACTGTTCACTGTGGAGTTGGAGAGGTGGGCCCTAAATATTCATTTGCTGATTTCTCTTGATCCGATCGACGGTTTCAAGTTTCGTGACTTGTAGGTGAGAGCTCTCACTGAATCTCATCTTTTTGGTGGTTTACATTCTGCATTTGGTCACCCAGAGGTCCTCCATGAGCATTTTGGGGTTTCATGGAGCCAAGTCACACCTTTCGAAGGAAAAGGAGCGACCTGGTTGCATCTGTGGGGCATTTTTGAGCGACCTGGTTGCTCATTTTTCCCAAACAGGTGCGACTTGGTCTCTGAGGGTTTTTTTTTTATGAAAGCAATGGTTGACATCTGAGTTTTTGCTTGTGCAGGATGGCTGAGATAAAGTGGGAGAGAGAGACTGCAAATACCTATGGGAGGAATCATTATGAGATGGGAATGTGAGAGATGCACTGGACCGTTGTGGATTGCTGAAGTTCATGAGGATACCCCTCATGAAGAGCTTGGGTTTTCTGCTACAAACACTGGTGAGTTTTTGGGATGTTGATGAGGAAGCATTCCTCTTTTAGGGCCAGCATATCGAGATTACGTTGGCAGATGTGTACTTTCTGACTGGGCTCCCAATGTTGGGATTTGTGGTTGACTTGGCACCGGTGTTGTCTCGGGGGGAGACATTGGAGGAGCTATACGATCAACACTGTTACGCTGCGGTGTATGTGCGTGGCTCCTATATCTTGATGTGTGACATTGAGAATCTGTCGACATGGGCGGTGGTGATATTACTACTATGTATCTTGGGTTCCACGGGGAGCCACAAGATATCTGGAGGGAAGCTTCAGCTAGTAGAGCGTGCTATAGGGGGTACGTACTATGGATGGGGCCAGATGTATCTTCTGGATGTTCGACGGCAGCTGAACAAGTCAAAGACATTTGGGGCAGGATTTTATTTTGGCTCCTTTCTGTGTGCTTTCTTTTTTGAGAAAGTACCTACACTGCGTTCGCACCAGGACGTGCAGGATAGTGGTCCATAGGAGCCACAGATGTACCAGTGGTGTCAGATGATGATCCGAGAGGGTGGCGGTAGAGTGGGCCGCTTATTTACTAAGGAGCTATTAGAGAAGTGGTGACAACTTCCAGTGGTGATCAAGGAGTACCTGTATGCGGGAATGGACTATCATGGGGACCTCGAGATGCCTCGACCTCCCAGCTAGGCGTGGGGACTAGATGGTATGTATGTGTGATGTTTTTATGTTCATATTTATACATAGTGTAGTTGAGCCGGTTGATAGTTGTATGCGTGGACTGATGGTGTCCTTCTTTGTGTATGCAGATATTGGTCCTCGCCTATTGCCCGGGCATCGGAGGCGGGTGGTTACCATAGCTCTTGTGGCAGTTCCTACTGGGTACCCTAGCAGGAAACAGTGGGAGATGGATGGACTGCTGCCACATCTGGAGTGGCTTGCTACTGGGGTCTCATATGATGACTGGAAGCATCTAAGTAGTGATATTATTTCCTCTATTCATAGTTTTCCTCTCGAGTGGACTACTCTGATGAGGAGGATGGCTATGGCCTGTGAGCTCTTTCGTCGGGCAGTGAGAGGTGATCTTCCTACAGAGGATGAGTCTTTTGAGGAAGACGATGATACTGAGTCAGATGATGAGTCTGAGTCAGATTAGTAGCCTACTAGGGCTTCCCCTAGTGCATTGGTGCATTTAGGAATTTTTGTGTCGCTATGTATATCCTGCTGAGAAAGCATATGTGGCTTCTCATTTTGTATTGGACATGTATTGGACATGCGACTGATCTATTTATATATATATATATTTTTGGTGCACGTGGATGCACTTTTATATGTGATTATTTTTATGATGATGTGGAATACAATGCCTAGATGATGTATTATTACATTTGTGTGTGTATTTTTAAATATGATTATGCATGATGTTGTGGTTGTATGTTTCCTATATGCGATTATGAATGTGCCAGTTTAGAATGTCAGTAGCCATTTGATTTGCTACACTATTAAGGTTTCTGGAAACATGTGTGGATGTGATAGACTCAAATGCTCTAACCATCTGTTTAGTGCACAGGAATTTTCTAAAGAGGCAGGGATCACGTACCCGATAGTAGTTGTTCAAGTGAGAAACAAGCAGTTGGGAGTCTAAGAAGACATTGAGATGGTGAACGCCTAACTAGAGAGCGATGGCCAAGAGGCCATTGACACCATCATACTCATCCTGGTTGTTGGTCGCACTGCCCACGCATATTCTGTCGATATGGATCAACTCGTGCGACAGGGAGTAGATGACCCATGCAGCTGAGGAAAGGTTTGGAGACCATCTGCTTGCTCCATCAACAAATCCCATATACTGGTTTGAGGTGTGCTCCATCTAGAGCAATGAGAGGAAACGATACATAAGACTCACTTTTTTTTAAAAATATGTAAAACAAAAAAGGAGAAAGAATATAATACAAGTTGTACTATCGTCACTTAAAGGGGTGACGTTAGAGGGAAATTTGTTTGGACTTTTCGGGGATCAGCGGTCATTCCTTTTTGTGACACGATGAACCCTACGAGACGGCCTGTCGGGACCCAGAAAGCACACTTGAAAGGGTTCAAGCGGATTTTGTACTTACAACATTGTAGGAAGACTTGTCGTAGGTCGTCTATGTGTTGCATTTGCTTCTGTGACCGCATGATGAGGTTGTCACGAAAAACCAACATAATGTGAACGAGTTCATGGAAGCAATGTGTCATGGCACGTTGGAAGGTGGCTCCAGCATTTTTCAGGCCAAAGGGCATGACTTGATACATGAATGTGCCCCACGGGGTTGTGAATGTTGTCTTATAATGGCCTTCTTTCTGGATCTCGATTTGGTTATAGATGGAAAAACCATCCATGAAGGAAAATGCCTCATGTCCGGCACATGCATCAATGATCTGATCGATGAAGGGTGTTCAGAAGTTGTCTTTGGGACACGCCCCATTGAGGTCATGGAAGTCAGTGCAAACATGGATGGTACCCTATTTTTTATTCACGGGAACGGGATTAGAAACCCAAGTGGTGTAGGCAATAGAGTAGATGAAGTTGGCTATGCGTAGCTTCTCTATCTTGAATTTGACCGCGAACACTTTGGAAGGGTGGATGCACCATTTCTTTTACCGTACTGGGGCCACATCGGGCCATGTGTCAATGTGGTGTTCCATGATGGATGGATCTAAGCCAATAATTTCAGTATAAGACCAGGCCAAGATGTCATGAAATTCTTGGAAGAGAGCTTTGTAGGCAGTGACCTTTTCCGGGGAGCAAGATTCCCCCAGCATGATTTATTCAACAATCTTAGAATTGGTTGAGATATTGATTTTGATGGTGGGAGAGATGTTGGCCATGTTTCCTTCTTCGAATGCGTTTGGTGTTGGGATGAGTTTCTTGAACTAGTCAACTTTCCCATGAATGAAATCTTTGGTCTCCATGGAAAACTGGTCAGACTGCGACACAAGTTCTTCGGGGAGGAAGAACAAGCGATGGTGCATGTCATCCCATGGGTATTCTGGGGCAGTTAAAGCTTCAAGTATCTCCTCATCATTGTAGAAGCAATGAAGAGACAGATCCAATGGACCGTTGCTGGAGGTGGAGATGAGCGGGTCAGTTGAATTGGACATCATGTAAATGGACATGGTGTCTGAAGAAGGCGATGGGGGTTGGAATTCTTCGATCAAGGTGATATCAGACTTAAGGGAATGTTGATGGAGGTTGGCTAGAGCCATTTGAAATTTGGGCAAGTCTTGGAAATGGTGAGAGTAATGTCCATAAAAATCGCAGAGGGCACATGCATGGTTTGTTCTCAATGACTTGTTTTTTGCTACTGGCGTGCTTGGAAGCTCAACCACGGGGAGGTTTTCGTTTGTGTCCATGGCGTCCAAATGCGCACGGATTATTGGGATCTCAGGGTAGTTCTTATTGGGCTATAGGGAAGACCCAGGTTTATACCATTCACTTCGCACCAACAAAAGACCCACAGTGTTGGCCCTTTCGGCAACAACCTGTGAACAGGTTGCAGTCTCACTCGAAACAGCTATGGGATGCCGCAGAATCAGGTTTCTGCAAGTAGAAGAGGGATATTACTGTACCTTTAGCCTTTAATAATCTATATTCATATAACACAGAGCTTCAACATTCACATATATAACTTCGCAGCTAAATAAACAGATAGTGACTTGCTTAACCCTTTATTGGGAATTCACAGCGAAGTTATTTAGTTAGCAGTGATCTTATTTATCAGATATATATTTATCAATGCATGAAAGAACAGAACAGAAATAACACAAAGAACCACAACACCATATATAACATGGTTCACCCCCAGTGTAGGGGCTATGTCCACAGAACTGTGTTTTATTCAACTCTTTACTAAAATCACAGTTTTGATTTGCGCACTCAGCTGCAGATCCTTTCAAGTCCTTAAAGATGCAGGCCTCTGCGCACACAGCTGCAGATTTCCTTAATCACCCAAAAACCCTCAGCGCACACAGCTGCAGAGGTCATCCACGCACACATCTAGGACTTAACCTTCTTACATACAAGCCTTAGATTCGCATCAATTCATCTTACATCAAAAAGCCTAAACTGACTTCTTTACAAGAGTGCTTATTTATAGTGCACTTATTACAAAGCCATGGGCTTAAACCATGGGCACCCCGAACCCTAAACCCTGGATTTAAACCATAGGTTTATTACAAAAGAAGGTTTTTACTCAACTTCGAAACCCCTAAGACTATTTTGAGTCGTAAATCCACTTACAATTTCCACAAAAACCATGGAGTTACCAAAATTAGGGACCGTTAAGGTGTGCACCCCAACAGGCCCCTAAGACTCACCAGTGGCCCGTCCTGGGTCACTCTGCTGCTCCTCTGGTAGGAAAACTTTGTCAGTGAAGATAGTGAACTATTTGTTGAGGGCACGCATGATGTTGTCAGTTGCTTGCTCTTTTTCGATCAACTCCTGTAATGCTGTGGCGGAAGCTTCGCTGGTCTTTTGCTGCGCAAATGCATTGTATTCCTTCAGAACTTTGAGTTGGGTGTCCACAGCAGTACTCAACTTGAAAGCTTGGTTGATAAGTGGATGCATAGCAATTTCTACTTCTATTTCTTTTGCTTGGCATGACTCAATTGCCTGCTGGAGTTCATTGCTCCCATTTACCTTGAGCATTTTCTCCATAGGTGGCAGATTCTTGATTTTGGCCTTTACTGTATCCAACTCTATCTATCATTGCCTAATGGTTTCTTGCAACTGTCTGAATTTGGGGTGTTCATGTAGAATGGGCCAGGCCTCAAAACCGTCTTCTAGCAACTTTGCTACACTGCTCACAGTATCCGAGATTTTTGCTGCAGAGGCCTGAATGTCTACTTGGCGTTGCTCCCTGACCTCTGGTGGGCTCTCCGGGGTGAGGCGAAGTTGAAGCTACGCAATCTGAGCCTCATGTTTGGCTTTGAGCTTCTCTATTTCACTGCGAGACTGCTATGTGTAGTCTTTCAGCCTGGCTAATCTTTGTTCTGGTTCTTCCACCCGTTGTACGTCGAAGTCAGGAAGACTTCGACATGCCTCATCCAAGACTCATACCAGGGTAATGCACTTATGTTCTGCATCCCTTTTTCTCTGCTCTGCTGCCTCCAGATGCGTGGCGAAGCCCTACTGCTTACTTATGGAATTTTCCATCTATATTTGCGAATATTGGTCACGTGCCTATATTTCTTTCATAATTGCTAACTGACAGAGATGTCGCTCCATCATGGACATCTTAGTGTAATCAATGCCAACCTTTACACTCATTTCCGAATGAGACGCTGCATCCGGCAATATGAGGGCGGTGCTTGACACTTGGCCTTTGTTGTCTCTGGCTAGCCACTGCCTGAGGTCTGGCAACGCACTTACTGGGACAGTGCTTGCTGAGGCGTCGATCAGAGATTTTTTTACGAAGTCCTTCAACTCCGAAATGTGTTTTGTTACACCGGTGATGGCATGCAGTTGCGTAGCTGTAAATTCTGACCATTTCTGGGTGAGAACTTCTATGGACCTCAAGAGAGCCTGATCCAGCTTCTCACTTGTCAGGCTAGGCTCCTCATCAATATTTTTGTCCTTCGATGCCTTTGTTTTCTTTCGGGACTGGGGTTTGTTCACTTCCTTCGGCTTTGGCATCTTGCGCTTATCCTGCCGATTAGGGTCTGAAATAGTTTTAACTGATTCGTCTTCCTCTTCGCCATGGCCATCATCTCCACCCTAGTCGCTTTCACTCTGCTGCGACTCAGTTTGTTCTTCACTGTCTTTAGGGGTGCCTTGCTACTGGGTATGACTAGGGCCTGCGCCTAGATTGGTAACTGGGGGAACTAGAATGGTGGGTTTTTTTCCTGCGTCCTTCAACCACTCCACTGGCCACTGTTGAACGACTGCGAGGATTTCGTCTTTGGTCACTACATATGGTAACTTAAACCATTGATGCTTTTTATCCACGCGGGCCTGGATGAAAATATGATGCATGTCGGCGCTAAAATGGGCTGCGCCGTTGTATTGAGAGAATAACTCATTACTGAGCCGAGGGGTTTTTGTGATCTCATACGAGATACTCATCATATAAAATTCAAATACATAGTTGGTCATCTGCTGTAGGTTTTTATCCTGGGAAACCCATAGAGAGGTGTACCTCACTGTGCCAGGTAAGTCCGGAGGTATAGCAGCAAACTGCACCTCGGTAGGTTATTGCCATCCTACAAGGGCGATAAGGACTATCAACTAGGAATAGTGAAAGGGCCTACCTTTCTCCTACACGTCGTGGATGTCTTTAAGGAATTCCTTCGTGATATATGCTGCCCAGTTGTAACTGTAGCCTTCGGCATAGTTCGCAGCAATTCTTATAACCGGGGCAGGCACTTCATATGGTCTGCACTTTCGCATGAGCTTGCAGGCTAGAAGCTCAACTGTGAAGTGAATATTATGTTGTTGAATTGCGGGAATGTGATATCCTCATTTTCCCTTTGTCAGGCCAAAGCATTCCTTCATGCTTTGTGTGAGCTTCGTATCCTCATGCTTTGAAGGAAATTCGATTCCCGGATCAGGTCCCGCTATTGGTAAGGCTGTGATCCTATGAATGAGCTCACCATTAATAGGAATTTTCTTGTCTCCTATCCATAGGTAGCCATCATGTACTAATGCTAGCAGCCGTTTGACCACTATGGTCACCTGTGTGCTGCGACCAAAATGGGGAACATCGAGCATCTTTAGCAGACTCGCTTGATCCAAACCAGTAGCCCACTGTTTTACTTCCAGCAATGTCACGTTAGTCTCTGGATACTTGAAAAAATGAAAATATTGTGCTGGGGCGAACTGTGGAAACTTTCCATGATCATTCGTGTCATGGTCAGCATACTTAAGCCGGTCTATTTTCCCTGTCATAGTCCCAACCAATTGTACACCTAGGGGCAGCGAAGGGGTGCGTAATGTGAACTTCTTTAGTTGTCGAGGTGGCTGGACTCCTGGTTGAACTGGTGGGAGATACGGTGGATGCTTCGGTGCAATATTCTCATCTTCTGCAGGTGGGGCCATCGCTGAACCAGATGGTTGCATCTCGGGGTCTTCTGGTGTTTTCCCTGATTGCTTGTGTCGGTCTTCGTTGCGTTTAGAACTTACTTCAGGCTTAAACTTCTTCCAGGTAGAGCGTGTCTGCATTGGCTGAGTTGGCATTGGGGGAGTTTCTTCACAGGGTGCAGATGCAGGGGGTTGGTTGAAAAGGTTCAGCAAACCCATCTGCTCAAACTCTCTTAGCAGCTCCTGGAACTCACGATCGGCTGACATGGATGCAATGTTAAGAAACAAGAAACAGAAACCTGCGGACATCGCGGGTGGGGGTGTCTTCTTATAGAATCTATCCATGAAATCTATCACAACTGTGCATTGATGGCACTGAATCTGATAGAGATCTTGTCCAAACGGCGGTAGATTTTCCCAGATCGCATTAATACAGGCAGTTAATACAGAGAATGTACCGGTGCTGCCAAATTTGATTTCTTCCAACGGTTGTTTTTTCTTAAGTTCCGACAGACCTTTCCTCCTTCGGCACAAGCAGTCACTGTGGCTGCATGCTAATACGGACATTCGACACCTCTGGACACCCTCTGCGACATGGATTCAAGCTTCGACCCACAAAACAATGCCATCCACAGCTTCCATGATGCCTCTAATTTCTAGGAACTGGCTGAGACATAAGGCCCGACACTCATGGAGAAGTTGGGTCGCTATGCTTGCCTTGTCTCCATCCCAATAATCTCCATTGGTAACATACTTAGGCTGGTCTGCTGATCCAATGTTGACTGTCCGCGTCTTCAGGGGCTGAGTCACTTTAAGGGCTTCGGTTGCTGGTCCGTGTACATCGCAGTATTCTTCTGCCTCAAGAATACCAATATTGTGCAGATCATCATCCTCTTCAATTGCGAGGTTATAATATTCGACTGCATGAGCTTCTTGTGCTGTCCAATCAGGCCAATATTTTACTATTTCCTGAGCATCCAATACCTTAGTATGGACCATCCTGATAGCTGCATCTAAAGCTGGACAAAATTCATTAGTAGAACAGTTAAGCACAAAACTATGAACAAGAGGATCCCAACTTACAGTATCCTGGCGAAGCTCAGTCTTCGCGTACCAGTTCTTTGCTATTGGTTCCAAAGTATGTACAAACCTATGTACCCATACTTCCTAAGGTACATGCTGCCATGCTTCGGGGAACTGTGCCAAATATTCCTGAAGGCTAGTCTTCCTATCAAACCTGCTTTGCACCTTATGGGTTTGATTGATAATTCTCAGGCGAAGGAACTTCTGACGAGCTTCCCAACGAGGACTGTTCTTCTGATGGTCATTCCACCATCTCTCTGCTGTGGGTCTGAATACTAAATCCAGAATCTCTCTTTTCTGTGACTCTGGTATCTAGTCTGAGAATTGTTCAATAAACTATTATGGGTCTGACAAGTCATCAACATTAGGTAAGACTCTTACCTGTGCACCAAGCCATCTAATAGATTTGGTAATTCTGGCACATCTATGTCCATGCAGCTCATAAAGTCTGTTCTGCCAGTTTTCTAACCCATCATCTGAATCCGTCAAGCAGGAGCTGTCACACTGCCAATCCATGATACCTTCGGTAGTAGGATCAACATAATCTTCTTCCTTATCTGTGATATTGTAGATGTGGTCCAAAGCATCCTGGTCTTTGTCTCTTACTGGCTCTGTGTATCTCTCTCCTTGAGAAGGGTCCAATGGGACTATAACTCTCATGCCTTTCCCTTTGAAAGTCATCTGTCTCTTCTTCAGGTTGATGACTGCATCATTATCTATTGCCCATTCAATGCCTAGTAGTGAGGGATAGGGATTTTTGTCATCAATTATTTCAATCACCTCAAAGTCAGCTAAAGTACTGACTCCATCAATATCTACTGGTACACTAGGGAGTCTTCCTAGAGGCACAATCTTGTGCTGATTGGCTAATATCAACTGTATAGGGGACCAATCAAGGGTAGGTTTTCATATTTGTTCCCAAGTTTGCTTAGTTAAGACATTTACCTCTGATCCTAGGTCCAAGATAACAGCAGTCATATCATATTCTCCTATCTGAGCATTCAATCTCATTTCCCTGCCACTCCTCTTGACTCTATTAACAGCTTTTGCCTGACCAGAACTTTGCTGAGGTTCACAGGAAGCAATAACTTTCTGCAACTCACTTAAAGCATTCTGATTTCGTAGCTGCTTCAGACAACTCTGTAAAAAAGAGGACAGTGTACTTACTTTGTCTGTTGAAGCTTCTTGCATCTGCGATTGCTGCTGAGGTTGTTGCACAGGTATTAATGATGTGTTGGGGTCAGCAAAGTCTCTCGTGGCTGCCATCAATGTCTCTTTTTCTCTGTCGACATCAAATGTAGTGATTTTTTCTGGGGCCTTCCTAACCCAAGCCTTGGCAGGCTGTTTCTCCTTGTTCTGCGCTTCCGTCGTAGCACCACTCCGAGTAACAACATTAATGGCTAGGGAAAGTCTTTACTCAACGGAAATAATCTGAATATTCTGAGTAGGGACACTATTTCTTTCCTGAATCTTAGCTATCAACTGCGGGCACTGCTCGATCACATGATCCACTGCTCGGCAATACCGACATGTCGTAGTTGGGTTCTTACAGTCTCTCACTAGATGCCCGACCTGGTTATAGTTGTAACACACAACCTGGCCTCTTCCTCTTTCGGCCATACCACCTCGACCACGACCTCCAAAAGCACCTCTACCTGATGCACCACTACGGTAACCATAGCCATCATTTCTCTGTCCCTCATTTTGTACCCGATAGGTGTCGTAGGTGCGTTCTCGCATGAGGTCATAACTATGACACTCATCTTCATTATGTCCTACAAACTTACAGAATTTACAATAGGATTTCTTAGGTACTTGCCCATACCTCTGTAGCAGATAACAGTCTTCAGGTCGATGTTGGCCTGCTGTTCTGCAGAGCTCACAATATAGGACTTGCGGGTTAAACGGGTTTGGTGTACCAGTATTCAGGTAATTTCTTACCACAGGACATTGTTCCTTGGCATGACCTTCTGTCTGACATTGTGTACACCAAACCTCTTTGCGACCAGTTTTTCCTTTCTTCATATCGCGAAGCTGCAGAGCCATCGCTGCCAATTGCGCTTGGATTTGAGTGAGACCAGAATTGTCTTCAAGAGGGGCAGTTTCAAGCTTCATCGCGATTTCCAGAGCCTCCTGCTGGTCAGCAACCTTCTGTTGCATGAGTGGAGTTCTGATATGCGGTAGCAACGCTGCAATGAACCATTCCTTGTGCTGTGTAGGTCCAATGGTGAAACTGACTTGGTCTAGCAGAACTTTGAATCTTTGATCAAAGTCCCACACTGATTCGCCGTGCCTCTGCTGAATCTCTTTCAATTCAGTGATACACTACGACTCGGATTTCGGCTTCTTAAATTCCTTTATCATTGCTGCTTTTATATCAGCCAATGCATGGTTCTGAGTGTTGGAAAAATTCATGAACCAGGTCATAGCATGGTCTCTGAAAGAAGTAACCAACTGGGCCCTTTTTATATCTTGATCCGTAATGGTCTTAGCAGTCCACACTGCTTCACATAAAAACCAAAACTGTTCTGGATCCTCTGATCCAGTTCCTTTGAAAACAGGTAGCTTAATGTCATCATGCATGTGGGCCATAGTGGATCTAGGGGGGGTTGGAGGGGGACTGGAAGTAGGCGGGGGGGGAACTTGCTGGTGTAGACTGACCTGCAACAGGATTATTCAGGCTAGGGTGACTTTCAGACTGCAACGGGTTCTCAGGGATAGTAGGTATTCGCTGCAGGGTTACAGGAGGGTTTCCAACAGAAGGGTTTCCAATAGAAGGGGCTTCTTTGGGTTTTGAATCGATGGGATTTACAGGGGAATAATCGGTATGCTGACCCTGGGAATAGGAGCCAAAATCTCTCTTGTACCTTTTTCCACTTTGCAGTAACCCACTTTGCTCATCGAAGGTATTTTCACTTGCAACCATAGGTTAGTACTACTAAATCTAATAGTCCGATTCAATTAACAATAGACCTTTTTTAGCTAATAGAATTTTAATTCTCAAACTAAATGAATTCAAAAAGTTACCCCTTGGTCCTTTGAAAAACTGCCAGTCAGCTTCACTAAAGGAAGTACTCGTGTCGATGGCGAACTCCGTCACAAATGCTTCGAGGGTTCGCGTTGTCCAGAAATCAACAGCGCGAGAGATCTCGTTGTTCACCCTTTTCAGTATATTAATTCTTGTGGGGGTCCACTCAAGAAACTGACATTCTTGGAAGTTCATCCTTCACGTTGTTAACCTGGATAACCATTGGTGCAACTCTATGTGGATACTACCAAATAAAATTTCATAAACATCACAAAAACATACCTTTGTAGAAATTCATTTGCACTACGACGCAGATCTTTGTTCTCTTGCTCAGTGAATTTCAAATAAGTTTGATCAAGCCAATCACCGATTTCCTTTACAGAGGGTCTCCAGAACATAGCCCACGAGGTAAGAAGTAAACCCCTCTTGAGCAGATACTGAGTTCAACCGGCAACGGAACCAATTTGTTGGGATATAGGGCAGACCCGGGTTTATACCATTCACTTCGCACCAACAAAAGACCCACAGTGTTGGCCGTTTCAGCAACAACCTGTGAACAGGTTGAAGTCTCACCCGAAACAGCTATGCGATGCCGCAGAATCAAGTTTCTGCAAGCAGAAGAGGGATATTACTGTACCTTTAGCCTTTAATAATCTATATTCATATAACACAGAGCTTCAACATTCACATATATAACTTCGCAGCTAAATAAATAGATAGTGACTTGCTTAACCCTTTACTGGGAATTCACAGCGAAGTTAATTAGTTAGCAGTGATCTTATTTATCAGATATATATTTATCAATGCATGAAAGAATAGAACAGAAATAACACAAAGAACCACAACACTAGATATAAGGTGGTTCACCCCCAGTGTAGGGGCTACGTCCACAGAATTGTGTTTTATTCAACTTTTTACTAAAATCATAGTTCTAATCTGCACACTCAGCTGCAGATCCTTTCAAGTCCTTAAATCCGCGCACACAGCTGCAGATTTCCTTAATCACCCAAAAACCCTCTGCGCACACAGCTGCAAAGGTCTTCCACGCACACAACTCAGACTTAACCTTCTTACATACAAGCCTTAGCTTCGCATCAATTCATCTTACATCAAAAATCCTAAACTGACTTATTTACAAGAGTGCTTATTTATAGTGCACTTATTACAAAACCATGGGCTTAAACCATGGGCACCCCGAACCCTAAACCCAGGATTTAAACCATAGGTTTATTACAAAAGAAGGTTTTTACTCAACCCCGACACCCCTAAGACTATTTTGAGTCGTAACTCCACTTACAATTTCCACAAAAACCGTGGAGTTACCAAAATTAGGGACCGTTAAGGTGTGCGCCCCAAAAGTTCTAAGTTGGATGGCCTTGTTTTTCGCAGATGGCACAAGGCGGGATCTGTCGAGGTTCTACAGTGGCTTTGGTATTCTTGTCCCTGGCCCTTTTGGGGTGGGGCGGTACGGGTGCGGGTGTAGGGGCGATAGTTGGCTTTTGCATGCTGGGTGGAGGGTGAGACTCAATCTCAATGGGTTGTACTAGGGTTAAAACAACATGGGGCATTGGGTTGAGCTAGTGGATCAAGGTACCAGACCAGAATTCCCAATGTAAAGTTAGGTAGGCTTAAGGTGGCCATTACTAGCTTGCTCATGACACCAAGTGGGGGAAAGAGGAAGGGAATCGTATGGAGTGGAGATGATCCCAGATAAATCCCTATTGGTTGCATGTGGGGATGTGACTGTGGTTGTGGCTGCACGAAATGTTGCTACTGGGGATGATGTTGTAGCTGTTATTGGTGTTACGGATACGGACGGTGTTGTGGTTGGGGTTGGGGTTGTGGCTACACTTGTTGTTTGGGTGCAGCGGTACTGGATGAGACCATGCATAAGTCTACAATCTCATTTTTTGTCAATGGTGGTGACACTAAGGGGAAAGGAGCCATCATGGTGGTATCGACAAACAACCCAGGGCCCACATTTAACAATGGGGAGGCTGGTGGGTTTTCAACCATAGTGTTTATTGCAAGGACAACATTGGCGTGTGTGGTCGTCCCTTATGGTTCAATGGTGGTGATGGTAGGGATAATGTTGGCGGGTGCCGTCAACCCTTGCAGATCATGATAAGTGAGTTGATCATGATCATCACGATCTTCCCTTCGTGGGGGAACATCATGAGATGGAAGACAATTGATGTGACCGCTCTCATGGCGTACATATAAATTCTTCTCAGGAGAAGGTTATAGTCCATTTGAGTGTTCAAAACCTCTATGTCAATTAGAACTATCTTCTTGTCCAATGTGATGGGGACATGGGGGAGGATTCCTTGGGCTTTAGTGGGATGGCCATCATAAGCCTGCAGAGTCATGGAGGATGGTTGCAGAATTGGAGATCCAAGTTTCTGCCACACCAGGGTATACATAACGCACATAGACGCCCCCTCATCTACTATGCACCGGTGCACAACCAAATTCCGGATAGACATCAGGATTTGGAAGGAAATGGTGGATGGCATGCATGGTTCTCCATTCTCCATGTCGAATGTGATCAACTTGGAGTCAGAGGGGTCTACGGCCCTAAGGGCGGCTAGTAACGTTTTCCACTGCGTTGGGAACATTTTGAGTACCTATAGAGCGGACATGGACATTGGTGTTTGGGCCAAATCATCCACAATCCTATAGCTGACTACAGCTCTAGCCGTGGCGTTATTGGTCACTCGGCGTATGGGGGGGCGGGGGAAGTGGGGTAACTGAAGAGGTGCATTGACCAACTTGGACATAGATTTCACTAATGTGTCAGTGGGTTTGGTGGTGGTTTCATACTGATACTGTCTGGTTTGCAGGTTGACCTCTTCATTCGTCATGGATAGCAGGTGATGGACACCTATTTTTGTCATGGGAGGTGCCCCCAGAGCATTGGGATTGGCTTAGGGAGGGGGTGCGGTTGCCACCAAGCCTTGGACTGGTATTGGGTTTTGAATCACCATAGGAGGAGGTCCTTGTGGTGTCAGGTTGGGTTCAACTTGGTTCGTAGCGTTGGCGGCATGTTGGGCCTCGTTTTGAATGGCCTGATTAGTGCGACCCATGAGGGGACACTCGAATGTGTAGTGCCCATAGACCTCACAGAGTGTGCACAGTTGGTTTGTGCATAATGGGGCGTTGCGTCTTGGTGCATTTGGTCATGGGGGGTTTTGGGCAGGTCGGTTTGTTATGGCATTATTGGGAGGGTTTGGTTGTTGATCGCCTCCCTACGGTTGGTTATTGGCTTGGTTCTAGGGTCAATTGTTTCTATATTTCCCTTATTGATTGTTGGGGGTAGGCTAGTTGGGACAATTTTGTTGTGGGAACACTTGTCCCAACGGAGCGGGTGGAGCGCGGGCAGGGGCTTGAACTTGTTGCACTGGTGGTGCATAGTAGATTTGTGGGGGTGGTGGTGCCACAAATGTGGGAATTTTCCCTGCATATTGTTGTGTTGGCCAAGCCAAGGCCTGAGCCTTCTGCGGTGGCATAGGTTGTGCATAGGAAGTTGTTGCTCCGGACTGGGACATCATTCTGGCATAGTCCAGAGTTTGGTTTTGGTAGGAAACACTAGCGGTGTTTCTTGGTTGTGGTGGAACTATAGGTGGTGTTGGGCAGTGTTGTGGCTATTGGGAGAACTAGCCTATGATGTCATCTACAACATGAGATGCCTTCGGTACATCTCGATAGGAGGTACCTAGACAGGGAGCATCTGGAATAACGGTGTACAAGTATCCAGATTGAGCGTAGATAAGGTCAAACTGCTGGGCTTTTAGTATGGCCTCCTCTTTAGATTGGGGATGTTCGGATGCGATGTCCTTTGCTATGGGTGGGAGCAAGGTTTTGAGAAACCAATCCAAGAATATCCTGTCACCAAGTTTTATTTTACACAAACTATGACGTCACTGCCACTCATGGATGTGGTTGGTTATATGGGTCGCGGTGCTCTAGTGGTAGGATAACAATATCTGCACCCCTTCATCATATCTGATGGGGAGTTGGAAATACTGCAGGAACATGAAAGCTAAGGAGTTGAAATCTGGGTACTTGGCTTGTGGTAGCTCAATGTACCATTTGGCGGCCGCACCTGTGAGGGTGCATTGCAACAGTCTTAGCCTGATCGAGTCATATACGATGCTATTTGAGGAGCACCATAGATGAAATGTCATGATGTGATTTTAGGGACATTCACTTGCCTTCCCTTCAAACTTGGGAATGTCTGATGGCAGCTTGGTAGGCATGGGAGGCCAAAAGTTTTGATGGCGGATGGGGTCATTTGTCAATCGAGCCAAATCAGGCAAGTTAAGACGAGCCATGAATGGTATATTTGACCCCAGGTTGATGTGAGATGTGGGAGGTATGGTGGTGGGGTTTGCAGGTGCAGAATGTACCTGCATAGCTGGGGGTGTTGGTGGTGCCATTATAGATGGGCCAATGCCCCCAAGTGTGGTGTGAGGGACAATGTGAATGGAAGGGCCACTATCCCCATGTGTGACAGGAGGGGCAGTATATGTGGAAGGGGCACAGCCCCCCTGTGTGATAGCAGGGGTAGTGTATATGGAAGGTCCACTGCCCACAAGTCTTGCAGGTGGGACAGATTGAGTGGTTACTATGGGTGGTGGCAACTGACTGATGACAGTTTGCATGACCATGCTGGGGCCACCTACAGGGTTGTTGGTGATAATTTGTGGTGTGGACATGGGTCCACTAGCTATGGCTATTCCAGAAAATGGATCCAGGTTGGCACCAGCCATGGGGCTTGATGGTACAGTATCCAAATCTGGTTCATACTGATATGGGTCTGAATCTAAATCAAAGGCTATGTGGCCTTCTGATGGTGTGGGAGGTCATCAAGAATGGTCTCAATGGTGTCGGTTCAATGTCCTGAACTGTGGTTGTTCGCCTCTGAGGCGTGAGGAAGAGCGTGGGGTATCAATTGTGTTAGATGTTTATCAAAATGGTGGGAATGATTTTTTGGACCCTAGTTTAAATGGCTTCTTATTGGCTGTAGGTGGTCACTCAGCCACCAAGACTGCCAGAAGACAATGCTTGGCTTTTTCCTCATGGGCGTTCTACTCAATCGGTGGGGGTCATTGCCCATTTTTCTTGGAAATTCCTCTCAGCCGCCAGCTACTTTGGGGTTCCCGTGGTGCTCCTCATAATGAGTTTTTGGGATGAGCCCAAGTAATTCCCATGGTTAAGGCAGTCAGGGACTTATGTCCTCAAATACTGTAGATTTTTTGAAGTTAGTGTAAATTGATGTCATGAACTGAGTTGGGTTGATTACGTGGTATGGTGTATATGTTTTTCTATATTTTTGTTATCAGGTGGATGCAATTGGATTATGAATATGTCATATAGCTCATATCATTATGTGTACAAGCAGTAAATAAATAGAAATTTGTAAACAGATACAATTTTTTACCCTGAATGTGACAGCCTAACTAGGTGACTACCTTACACCTATATTCTTCTTCAACCAAGAGAAGGTGTTGGGCTCTCAACACAATGGGACTAAGCCCATCTGTAGATCCATAGGTCACCTCCTGGATGCAAGCTTGGTCAACAAGGAGGACGCTTAGCGCTGTGAGAATCCCTCCTTCTCTACACCCTCTACCTTCCAGGTCATCTATTTTTAATGGTTTAGAACAATATTGGGTGAAGGGCCTATTACTATACGAGCTGTTCCCTTTGTCGTATCCCAGAATACCTCAGAGGTGGATGACTGGGTAGAGGAGGAAGGGTAAGAAAGACTGTTAATTTTATGTCAATATTAGTTAAGCTACATTCATTAAGCCATTAAAAATTGTTTTGAATTTACACTTTGTTTGTACATGAAATTGCAGTAAATTAAAATAGAAATAGAAATGGAACAACTTTGCTAGACAGAGGTGACTGAGCTACATTGACAGTCCCTAATAACTTGAAAATTAACTTTTGAGTGACAGACCACAGGTTTTGGGTCAAATGTGGCGAGGGGGTCGCCAAATTTTTCCAGAAACAGGCGAGGGGGTCGCACAGATTTCACAGACATGGGTGGTTTGCCTTTCAGAGTGAAGTCACACCTTTCGAGGGAAAATGGTGACCTGGTCATGCCTATGAGGCCTAAAAGAGCGACCTCATCCCCTGTTCATCACACCTGATAAGTGCGACCTACTCTGGATTTGGGTTTTTTTTTATCCTGATTCAAATCCGGCCGACACTAACCTGTACTATGGGCAAACAGACTTGGATTTTCCTTGTAGAGGCTTCGGTAGTAATAGAAACTAAAATTAAACAAGATTTAACCTAGATTTGACATGAAATTTTAAAAACTAGGGCATAAACTGAAAAAAAATTGAAATTTCAAAAAATCGAACCAGGGATCCTATGGGATCGACCTGGTATGGTCATCAGTTCTGTAGTAGGGATTTCTCCTTGCTACAGGGGTAGGACTGGCTCCCTTCCGTCTATAGGATGGAAGGGTAGGTTCCTACGCTTGGAAAATGCATGAAAGAAAAGCAGAATATAAAGGAAAGCAAATGGACAAGAAACAGCCGTGAGCCGCTCTGCAAACAAGGTTAGGGATTCACTCTGAGAACCTGCAAAACGAGATAAGAAGCAAACCTGCAAACAAATATTGGTTATAAACACCTAATATTCTAAAGAAAATACATAAGCAAAACTAGGTTATACCTCTCCTTTGGTGAAATGGGCCACCATGCCCTGGCTGGAAGAAGCACCTCCCTATCTCACTCAGCAATGGAGGAGCTATGACTCAATGGGGAAGATGAGTGGAAGAGAGGGGGATGTAGGTGGGTTGAGAGGAAAAGAGTCCCAAGGCAGCGTAACAGTATGCAAGAGAGGAGTTGTTTGAGAGTGACCCCCCACCCTCCTTTTATAGCTTTTTTTGGGGTTTTAGGGTTTTAAGACCTTGGTCTAGGCTTTAGCCCCTTTCGCCCTAACTTTAGCTCCTTTTAGGGTTTTAAGCTCCTTTTAGGGGTTTTAGCCCCTTTTTGTAGGCTTTAGCCCCTAGGAGAGTTATTTAGGATCCTTTTTGGGGTTTTTAAGCCCTTTTCTTCATCCTTAGGCCTTTTTGACCGTGTGGGGGTCTAATGGGGTGTTATGAGGTTCGTGAATGGGTGTCCTTGGGTGGTGTAGGCCATGTAGAGCTAAGTGAGAGATTTTTTGGGTTAAGGGAACAGTCTTGGCTTGAATACGCTAAGGTGGTCCTTTTCATTTGATGGTCTACATGGTACGCAAAAGGAGGTAAACGAGACGATGTAGATGCCCTTTTCTATACTTTAGCGAGCATGAAAGGAAGCAGTTGCGCTCGGCTATCTTTTCATTGTTTTAAGGATTCAGAAAAGAGATTAAACAAAACTCCAGTACAGTCAACTGATTGCGGTGGCACCGACGGTGCCCCATGTTGGGATGGTGGACAGAGGTCCAAATGTCATCCGTGCAGTATGGATGGAGCAGATGGATCTCAAACATACTAATACATGCACAGGATAAATCGTGACAAAGACACATGAGTCAGTGCGGTAGAGGCATGCAAACCAAGGTGGGTCTCGGATAGAGGTCACGAGAGCTATGTGTGAGTTGCGGTGGATGGAATTGACTACATGTGATGTGAGCGCAAGTCTGGAGGCAATTATATGGCAAATACATGCAAGGGAAATAATTCATTTTTTGGACAGTGGTCCAGAGATCCGCGTGAGGTGTGATGGATGAAGTATACAACTATGTGTTAAAATAAAAAACAAAAATGAAAATAGTGTCCCTTAACGGGCGATGGCCTGAAAACTCGGATGAGTAGCGGTAGGAAAGTGTGATGCAAGTACAGGTCCGCAGACACTTGCATCACCATGCCATGGCTTGTAAATTGAGGTAACTTCCAGGGAGCAGTCCCAAAAATTGTTTGTTAAATATGAGACGATGGTCTCATAAGGAAATGGAAATTTGAGCCCGGAGGTGTGAGAGGTGTCTTGAACCGGTTCCGGGTGACTTTGGATTAGTAGCTGTTATACCAAAATCCTATCACCATCATGCGATAAGACATTTGACATACCTACTTGCCCTAAATCCCAGCTTCTGGAGTGGAAACTAAATGGTTTTTCATCAATCTGTCATACAAATTCCCAACACCGTGCATGCCCCTTTATCCAGGAGGGGTACCCTTGCTTGCACTTCCTTTCATCAGTTGTCCACAAGCGGTGCCACTGCCCATTGCCCTTGGTCCATAGGCGCTTATTACCAAAACCGCTTTGTCATAGAAGGAGAAGCGTGGCACCTTGGGTAAAAAGGTAAAAATAGAAGTTTATCGAGGCTTCTAGATGATAAGCCTTGTGTATTGCCTTATCCCTACTCTTGTGGGTTGGTTGAGCTCGAGATCCCTCATCCTAGGATCTTAGAGGCCACGTCACCCACTAATTTCTCAACCATCTCTATCCATTAAATCCCTATAAATATGAGCTCATAGCCATGGTTGAGGGGAGAACATTGAAGGGTATTGTTATGCTATTGGATTGATTCTTGGCCCAAGATCATTTGGAGAGAGCATAGAGAGCTAGAGTCAGAGCTTTTGGGGATGAAGAGCTGGTTTCATGGAGATGCATGTCAACACTAAGGCTTGGTTGTAAACTTCTTCATATTTCTAATGCAAGTTGATTTATGTCCCACATATGATGTTGTTGTTGTGATTTCGCATATATATGTTGCTAGATTCCTTAGTCACTAGCATAGATTAGTAGATCATATTCTGGTTGCTTTGATTCATTTCGTGTTGAGATTTTTTGCAGGTACACAGGTGAACTATCAAAGCCTTGTATTCCAGATATCTACATCGTCTAGGGAGAGTTTTCAACCTCTGTCCTCTATTTGTTCTGGATCTAAACCATTCAGATTGGTGGAACACCTTGCTGTTTGCAGGAGGTGAAATATTCCAGCCTACAAATATGGTGACTCTACTAGCGAATAGAGTATTCAATTGTTCTGATCTTCCTCAGTCTGCAACTCTTGTCCAAATCCAGGTTCCATTTTCTTCAACTCTTTTTAGTCAGATCTACTTTTTGATTTGTATTATTTGGGTTTGAAATTTCCAGATCTGAGTCATTTTGGTCTTCTATGCTCTGTTACCACATTCAATTCGACAGTATTTACCTTGATCTAGTCTTTTCTGACTTGATCCATTGTTCTTTTTTTTGTTTTGGCCATCTACAGGGAACCGTGCCCATGCTTTGTATGAGGAGTGGTGCCACCACCTGAACTTAGTGAGCAGTAAGCAATGCCACCACCTGTATCTAGTTTGCAAGGAGTGGTGCTGTCTTGGAAACGCTCTATCAACACCTACAAAACACGGTGCCAGGTAGGCATTAGTCCAAAACTCTTTTTCCTCATTTTTCTTTGTAAAAGTTTGGAATTTTGATTGCTTTCAGTTCTGTTATTAGACTTGTGTTATTGAATCTGATGTGTGTGGCTTGCTGCTTTGATGGTTTAAGATTGATTTGAGTGGAATTTCAAAAGTTTATTTAGTCTTTTTTATTCTTCATCCGCTTCTTGCTTGTTGGTTGTGCTTAAAGAAGGATTTCTTGTTTTCTGAAAGTTAGGGTGCTCATTGAAGTCTCTTTTTGTTTCATATACTGAAAGAATAACACTAGATTAGCTTCTAGATTTCATTTCTTGCTTGCATAGTAAACTTCTTTTTCTTTCTTTAAAAAAAGAAAAGTTCTGATTGAGATTAGGACATCATATTTGAGCGTTGGATTTGGATTTTCTAATTGGTTTTACAAGCTTTCAGGACCTTTATGATCTTTCATCTCTCATGCATATAGGACTATCTCAATCAAAATAAAAAAAATGGTAGTTTTAAGTTATATTTGCTTATGTTTTTGAGAAATTTGAAAAGTTAGAGTGTATTGGTAGATAGGTGTGCTTGGTGTTGTTCTTTTAGGAAAAGAGATTCTCACCTTTCTCATTTGCTTTCGAAAAGAAGATTTTTGGTTTGTAAAAGTGTTTGCTTGTCTTTGATTTGATGTTCATGACTGTTGATTGGAATGATTTTTGGTTTTGAAACAAAAATAAAAGCACTCTCTTTCCTCGCGTAAGTAGGCATACTCAACGGTAAAGTGAACATTTGCACAAGCATATTGCATGGTTTTACTTTTTTGTCAAAACATCATGCATTCACCTAACTGTACAAGTTAAAATTAACGGTAGTTGTAGGTTAAAATTTATGTAGTAACTTGAGTGATAGGTTAGAGACATGTTCAGGCATCGTAAAACGTAGGAGCTGTCATTATTTGTCAGCATTACATTCCGGGACTCACACAGTTCTTCCACATACCTTCAGTATATTGAATGGCCTTTCATGTACCCTTGAGGTATATATAAAGGTACTTCATGTACTCAATTGTATATCGGAAGGCCCCTTGTGTACAATTATGCATTAGAAAGCACTACTACCGATTCAAGTTCTCACAGAGCCTTGAGTATATCGGGAGACCCCACTAGGGTACCTTATCTATCTGAGTAAAGCCCTTTGGCCATCTTGTTTGGAGCCATACACCGAAAACAACATTTGGGAAGATTACTACACCTGTACCCTCAAGGTATATCGCGAGTGGCACCTTCTTGACAATCCTAGTGAGAGACCTAACTTTTGAACTCCTCCTGTCATTTTAAGTCTGCTTATTTTGACCTATAGTTTGAGTAGGGAAGTCTTTTGGTGTGTTTTTTTTAGATTTTCAGACCCTAGGTTAGATAGGAACTGTACAAACTAGCTGAGCTAAGACAGTCCAGAAGAGTATGGGGCTTGCCACTTGATTTTATTCCTGTTTCAAGAGAAAATCCAATGGAATCTATCGACTAGGGAGCTGTTACCACCTCCCAAGTAGGAGATAATGTGGTGGTGGAAAGTGGAGTACCATATTCTTCACACTCACCACCCCTGGTCCAAAAACCCTCTCGGGGAAATTCATTGTTCCATTCTCCCTTGGAAGGTCATGTTGATGATACCCGTTCGGACTTTGGTCCTAATGCTTCTTTTTGGGAGACACCTATCGGATAGGCCATTGCCTCATTTGGCACCCGTGTAAATTCTCCTGATGATGAAGAAGAATGCAGGCAATACTGTTCTACTATTCTCCGTGCACAGGAGGTAGAAAAGTAGATTTATAACCTATTAGGCTCTACACTAGTACGTTCCACATCTCTTCATGTGGGATATCATTCACTAGCTGATTCTATGAGACCCATTGAACTGATTATAGATCGTCCATTAACAACCCAATGCCTAGGTCAAATTTCCACCCCTCTCACCTCTTATGTTATGTATGTTCCAAATCCTCCTAGGTATTTTGCATCTGGGGCCCAACCTTCAATTCCTATTTCGTTAGTACCTTTGAATGCCGGGGGGTAACCCCTGACATGACCTACATTATCTGATACCAGAGTTGTACCTAGTCAAGGGCAGACCTCTAACATAGAAACATCTATAGTTTTTGTCCCTCCCACCCACACTAATGTGTTAAATCCCCTATCTAGTTCAAGTCAGCCCTTGGGGGCACAACCTATTACCATTCAGTCTTCTAGAGGTTATGGTTATCAAATACCTATAGGTAATCATCCATCTAATCCTACAGGAATTCCTTATACTGGAATTCCATACCCTAGTAACAATTTTACGCCATGGGGGAAACCCAACTGGTCTTACATGCTAACCATGGGAGGGATACCTATACATACTGTGGGAGGTGCAGGAGGACCACCTTATGGAGGTCCTCCCCCTGGGGGACCTCACGGTCCCGGAGGATCTGGAAACTTTCCTCCTTATGGTCCTGGGGTTCCTAGTGGTCCTGGTGTATTGGGTGGATTTCCTCCTTATGGATCCAAAGGGTATGGTGGCCTTCCACCTAGTGGTTCTGGAGGTTTACCACCTCCTGGAGGCTCCAGAGGGTCTGGTGGTCCACCTCCTTATGGTCCTGGTGGTCCCAGTGGATTTGGTGGTCCTCCTCCTGGAGGCCCTGGTGATCCTAGCAGTCCTAATTCCTAAAATAAACCCCCCATGGGTGGATCCTCTAGTGGTTCTTCCTCACAACAACATGTTTATCAGTCTACCTATGGCCCTACTGGTAATTATATGCCATATCAATATTACCAGTATGTGCAACCAAATAGACAGTTACCATTCCTAGCATCTTTGGACTTGCCTGATTTGTCCAAGTTGATTAATGATCCCATTTGACACAATCCCTTGTGGCCTCCCATTCTGGTAAAGTTACCATCAATTATTCCAAAATTTGATGGGAAGCATGGTGAAGATCCCTGGAACCATGTTATGACTTTTCATTTTTGGTGTTCCTTGAACTCCCTCATGGATGATTCCGTTCGGTTATGACTCTTTTAGCAAACTTTGACCGGTACGGATTTGAAGTGGTACATTGAACTCCCACAACATTTGTTTGTGGATTTTGGATCGTTGGAAACTGTATTTCTTACGCACTTTCAACTCCCTATCCATTATGAAATGGGCACTGAACTTTTAACTTCTCTACGACAGAACACCTCCACCCACATTTCTGATCATATTCATGAGTGGAGAAGGAAGAGAAGGATTATTAAGGCCCCTATTCCGGATCAGTTGTTAGCTGATTGGTTCACTAAGTCCTTGTTTCCTCCTATTTCCCGAGATGTGGCCATGTGTGGTGTCGTTATCGAAGAGCAGGCTATTAGTTGGGCTCAGTACCTAGACTTGGTCTATTCCTAGTCTAGGACTCTTTATGACCTGATTCCTCAAGCTCCTCGCCCCAGCACTAACCCTGCCAAGCCAGCAACAGAAGTACCTATTGATGGGATTGTTGGTTCAATCCAGTCCCCATCCAGAGAAAAAGCTGCCAAGCAAACCCAAACCGCTACTCCTTCGACTCCCAAGGTTTCTGTCGAGGTCAATTCTATTCAAAGTACTCAAACCTTGGGTAATAAAAAGAAAGGTAAAAATCAAAATAAAAAACCTGGAAACCAACAGGAGACCCCATGATCAACCAATAATGACAACGATAGAGGGAAAATGAAGGATAAATATCCTTGTCTATTATGCGGTGGTGACCATTTTTCAAAGGAGTGTCCCCATTGGGATGAAATCTCCCAGTTTCTTAATTCTAATCCCGCACCTGTAGTACTTACAGATCCCTTTCCCTCTCAACAACAACTAGTAGACCACATGTCTAACCAGGGTAACTCTAGTTCATCGGAGGAAAATCGTATGATGTCCTCAAATACCATCCATCTGCAAACTCAAAGCCATAATTATGATAAACCCACAGATAAGAAATAAGATCAATCTTCTTCAAGGAAAACTCCCTCTACTAGTTCTATGGAATTCTCGTCTACTATTCCCTTGTCTATCGAGAAGCCTACTCTTGACATGATTTTGCACCCACCAAAGAGTACTCTTCAGAAGGCTATTTTTAATCCCAATGCCCAAGCTGCTCAATTCTATAATGTAGTTGAAGATATTGCTCAGGCATCGTGTGCGATGTCTACCCTAGAAGTACTCCAAAGTTTCCCCACACAATGCAAGAACTTGTTGACAGATTTAGGAGCTTTAGACTCGGATAACACTAACTTGATTCACTTAAATGTTGAGAACTATAAACCTAGATTATCACATAAACTCGCTTTTTAGATCATTACAAAATTAGTGGGAAAGAAAGTCTTTCGAATGGTACTAGATTAAGGAGCTTCGACGTCGATGTTATCTCTGACTTGTTGGAAATCTCTTGGCTCTCCCGATCTTGTTACATCACCAGCAACCCTTAAAGCCTTTGATGGATGGGGTTTCCAACCCCATGGTCTCATATCATCCCTCATGGTCGAGTTGGGGGGAAAAACCATTTCCATCCAAGTAGAAGTGGTGGATGCCCCTTTGGATTACAACCTCCTTGTAGGTAGGAATTGGTTCTATGCCATGACTGTTGTTGCTTCAACAGTATTTCGAACGGTCCAATTCCCACATCTTGGGAGAATTGTTACTGTTGGTTTGGACTGGGCAGACCCGGGTTTTCTTTACTGTACCAACAACACCCCTAGCTCACTGGCCCTTTCGGTGACAGACCACAGAGCGGCCTGAAGTCTCACCCGAAGTGATCTTGGATGGGTCAGCTGAAGACTGAGGTGTCTTCAACCGGGTTCTGTAGCATCCTAGGGTCTCGCGACTCTTCTTCGCCAGTGGGATCTCTCTACGAAAGCGATCTCTCCTTCTAGATGGAACTGGTAGGAAGCAAACTCTTATCGCATCGCAGCTTCTATGGCGATGCGCAACTTACTCTTCTGCTCAGCTCCTTCCCTGCGATATCTCACACCGCAGCTCCCCAGATGATGCGATATCACCTTTCTATTCTGTATTATATCCTATAATGAGGCTCAATATGCGTATCAACTCTCAAGGTCCTGGGACCTCATTCCTGGGTCTACTAACTCTGTTAACCTTCACAAGAGTGTTAAACCACTCACTTAGACCTCTACAGTTTAACACGCCAACATCAACTACACTGAACTCACGGAACTCATATACCGGAGTCACTTAACGCTGTAACTGTCAAACTATTATGAACCAAGCACTGATAAACTCATATACAGGCTACTTGATACATTCAACTTGCATTTAACCCTCTATGTGCTATAAACTAAAGCATAACATACATACGTCCATCAACTGATAAGCAACATTCATGTAACAGATAATAGATAACACATAAGTAAAGCACAAACACATGAAATAGTTCCACAACACATGGATTTTATGTGGTTCACCTCCAAGGGGGAAGCTACGTCCATGGGAACTGGTTTTTATATTATATCTTGAGAGAGTAAACACAGTTCCGCTGCGACCTGATATGCAGCCTTGAGATCTTCTGGGAAACTCCGCGCACACAGCTGGGAGCCCTTCTCTCTTAGATCTCTTCTCTTATATTGCCTTCTCTTACAATATGCTCTTCCTCTCTCTCTCTCTCTCAATCCCTATGGATTTTTACATTCATACTCAACGAGATAGCTACTGGTTACAGTAAGATAACTAACAGGTTTAATAAAGAACCAGAGCTCAACTCTTACAATACAACTGACTGTGAGCGAACATAACAACTGACTAGCTTATGGTTTATCTGAATGTCCTACTAGCTAATTGTCTGAACAGCTACCCAATTGTATAACCTTTTACAATAACAAATACATCCTTATTCAAGCGGCTCGAAGGTATTTCCCTGTTACAACACTGTGGGCCTTTCCCAATAGTAACCCAAAATCCCTAACTGTGAAATTCATCCTATCTGTACTTTGAGTTGCCTCTTTTCTTCACACCACAGCTTTCTGCAGTCTTCCACGCTTCCCGGTGCTGATCATGGGTATGGGCGTCGCTTCCTGCTGTCCTTTGTCTTCAATACCTTGGCCTGTTGCTCCTTTTCTCTTTATGAGGGTAGCTGAGCCCTCCTGTCTTCGCCACTGCCTTAAGTGCAGTGGTTGAGCTCTCTCTTTTCGGCCGCTCAGGTACTGTCTTCTTTGACTTCCCTGTTCCGATGTAGCAACTTTTTCTGTAGCTGTGGGACCCTGCTCCAACAATCCCATAACACTTACTTTTGGCTCGTCCCTAAGCCACTAATAGTTGGCTTCTCCTGCTATAGCTTCTCCTTGGCTTCCTGCGAAGTCCTTGTGAATATCTCTCGAAGTCCTGCGACTTTGTTGTTCATAGCTTCGACACACTCTTGTGCCATTTCAAGCATAGATTGACTAATGCTGGAGTCTTTTATATCATCAATTTCAATCTTGCTTGTGGTGAACTCCTTGACCTTCTACTCAACCGCATCGATCAACTCTGCGATTTGTTCCTGATATGGCTGAAGCAGGTTATTGAATTGTATATATTTTTCTCGTAACCGCTGCGCTTCCTGTTGCAAACGGTTCATCTCAGTCGTCTTCTTCATCCTTGCAAGAGATCCTAAGCTCTTGAATTCTTCCTTCATTGCTATTGTGGCCTTCTCTATGTGCTGGATGCTCTACTGCAATTCCAGTCTAACTGGGAGCTCATCTAGCTTCGACCATGTCTTCGTCGCATCGGCTAGTAATGACTCTGCATCATCTATGTGACACTTTATCTGTGTTGAAGCGAGTCTAAAGGCCCATTCCCTCGCTTCCTTGTCTGCCTTAGATGTTCCCAGTGGCCGAGCCTCAAGCTCAACAATCTGCACTTTGTGGTCTTCCTCCATCTTAGTCACTGTCTCTTCCAGAGCCTTTGCTCTTTCTGCAACTCGTCTTACCTTCTGTGTTAGAGGTAAGGCAAACTCAATGTTACACTGGGGTAACTCCAATGCGATGCTCTATAGGACCTGGCTGAGATCCTGCTCTCTTTATTCATATGTTCTTAACTCTTCTGCCTTTGTCTGAAGGCCTGTGGTGAGTTCTGCATTCTTCTATTTCAGCTGGGTGTTCTGTTTATAAGTTGCAAGATCTATATCCCTAAGCTCTATGGTTAGCTGGTGTTGGATCATTTGTAATTGATCAATGGGAAACTCTGCGAGATTAACCTCGACAGGTTGTCTATTCTATATCTGTACATCAATCATTGAATCAGGGAATCAGATGCTCCCTGGCGGTATTAACACTGTATTGATGAGATCATTTACAAGGACTTCCTCACGGGAAATCGATTGTTTTGAGCTTTCTCCTGTTGTTTCCTTGACTGGTTGAGTCTGCACTATGGCAGTCTTCTCAGTTAATGCTTTCATATCCAGAAGCGGCTTTTCTACCGAGCTCTGCAGCTTGTCCTGCAATGTCTGCATCGGCTAAAATGAGTCCTTCATTTCCTCCTTCAATCTTGCTACGATTTGATCATAGTCATCGTTTGTCAGTGCGGTCTATAAAGCTGGCTTTGAAGCTTTTGTTTTTTTCTTCTTTGGTGCCTCTAGTGCTTCCTCTTCTGCATCTTTCCTCTTTTGTGCCGGTGGTGGCACTTCTGCTACATCTTTCATCTAGGACCCCTCTTTGTCTTTTCCTTTGTTCGATGGGTCTATCTGTGCAGTACCTGATGGTAGTGCTGTGGCATCTTCAAATTCCTTCTTCCACTCATCATCAAAGTCTTTGATGACATCTTCTACATCCTGTGTTGTCATTCTGAATGAACCATTTTCCCAGTTATCCATTCTAGACCTTTTTGGCCTTAGGTAGATTCTATGGCTGTCTGCCATGAAATCAAGCCGATTATCATACATGTTAATCCGTGGTGTCTCTTGGATGAATTTCTTAAATAGCTTATAGTATTCATAGAATACTATCATATTGATCTTTTTCTTGGTTGGGTTGTTTCTCTCCCATAAGTTTTCATAGCACGCCCCTCTGGGCTCGCTGCTTCCTAGCTGTAGAAACTGGGTATGGGCGACTCTCTCCACCCAATGAATGCGCATAATATAAGCAGCCACGAAAAATGGAAGGGGTGGTTTGCCTCATCCTATGCTGTCAAACAATCTTGAAGAAATATATTTAATAAAAATAAACACCAATTGAATTGTTCACCTTCTACAACTTGTATGGCAAGGTGAATTACTGATCCTGTGACTTCTTTTGGGTGAACCTTGGTTAACAGTCTGCCTACAAGCATACTGGCTGTAAATCTGAGTGTATCGTCTGTTAAGCTTGTGAGGTCATAAGCCCGTCCTCCTCTCTGTAGCTTATACTTGGTAACTAGGGTTGCTGGTAGCTTAGTATCCTTGCTCTTACCTGATATACATGCCTTAGGGTCCTTACCAGTCTTGGATAGCCCGGTGATGCGGTGTATCAGATCGACGTTCAGATCGACCTTGTTACCTAGCCAGAGGTAACCTCCATGTACACAAGAAAGCAGCACGCACACCATGACATTAACCTCTGCACCTCGTCCAAAATGTGGTATTCTCAACAAATTGAGCAAGCCTGACCGCTCAAGAATCTGGACATGTTCCATAGGAACAAACTCATCTGCTCCGGTCCTCGGGTTCCTTTGAACCGTAAGATACCGATCTGGGTGAAACTGAGGATATGTATTACTGTCTCCAAGGTTATAGTCTATAAATTTGAGATTAGGGGCATATCCTAACAGATCTCCATCTTCCTTTACACAAGAATCAATCGGCGGTAGGGGAACAGGAAACTTAGCACCCTTGGGAATGTTTACCTCTGGTGCATTTTCAACTCGTGGCACGATGTATTCTGTTGCCATATGAACTTCTTCCTCCTGCTCCAGGCTGGACTCTTCTACTATCTGAGCTTGAATCCTCATCCTTGGTGGCTGTCTGACCTGTGATGTACCTAATTTCACAACCTTGGGTGGCGTCGTCATAGTGGACTCAAGGCCACCACGCTGGAATCTTTGCACAATGTCCTCTAAAGGTTCCGTCTCGAATAGAAACCACTCGGTGCAATGCTTTGGACTGGCAATGGCTGCGAAATTGGAAACACCCACACTCTGTAACTGAAGTATCTCTTCACAGAAAAACTCTTCAAATTTCTCTGTAACTCTCAGAAATCACAAAAGTAACCCTTCTGTATGAATGAT
Organism: Pseudotsuga menziesii; assembly: GCA_001517045.1. Classification (NCBI taxonomy): domain Eukaryota; kingdom Viridiplantae; phylum Streptophyta; class Pinopsida; order Pinales; family Pinaceae; genus Pseudotsuga; species Pseudotsuga menziesii. The sequence continues at coordinate 225,503 of LPNX010301814.1, forward strand.
CTCTGAATTTATAACGAAAGTGATAATCTCTGAATCAACGGTCATCTAGGCTAGACCCGTCGGCGGTATTAATTGCATGGACAAGACAATACCCATCGTTTCAATCCTCATTAATTGCTAAAATCCGATCAAATTTCCCTTGAAACTTGTGTATAGGCACCGGTCTCCACCAAGATTTAGCAAATCTGGAAAAATCATTATACTATTGCCAAATCTAGGGTAACGTATACCGGTCATTTCTGGATTAACTGCTTGTCAAAAGGCAAATTGACTAGCCCTCTGTCTCTTTTCAAACTTGTCTACGTGGCATGGGGAGAATTGCATTGCTGTGATGTCACACCGCATCATTCTGAACCAACATGCTGGCATTAAACTCCGCAACGTTCAAAACTTGTGCAACATAACTGGCATGAAACTCCTCATACTTGGATTTTTTTTTCTTCTTTTTTTAAAAAAAACTTTGCAAGCATCCTATGACTTGCGCAAAATAAAATTTCCTCATGTGATTCCTTAAACTTAGAATACTTAGAACTTTTTACCTGTCGGTGTGTAGACTAATTACCGGTGCGATGCCTCCTTTCAACTACACTGGACATCTGCACTTCCAAAGCTGTTTGGGTTAGGGCTGAGAGGTGGAGTGGCTGTCACTATAGAGCTTAAGCCTACTACCATTAATTAACATAGGAAGAAGCTCCCCGTTCAGTTTGATGAGCTGAATGGCACCTCCTTCTGTAACATACTGAATCTGATATGGCCCCAACCAATGCATCTTGAACTTCCTTGGAAACTTAACAAACTTACTGTCATATAGGAGCACTAGGTCTCCTACCTGAAAACTCTTTCTCTTGATGTGCCTGTCATGCCAAGCTTTTTCTCATGCCTTCTGCACTTTCTGATGGAATCCTGCGATGAATCTGTCTTCTTCTAAGGCAAGCAGTTGTGCTAGCCTTTCATTCATGGTGTCTGTATCAGCTATCTCGGTAATTTGAGCAACTGTTAAACTGGGAATAATATATTCCATAGACATAATAGCCTCTTGTCCATACACCAAGCTGAAAGGTGTGTGTCCTGTGAGTTTCTTGCATGTAGTACTATAATCCCATAATACAACATTAACCCTGAGGTCCCAATCATTTCTTTGGCTGTCACAAATCTTAGTAAGAGCATTTTATAGAATCTTGTTAAAGGCCTCCACCATACCATTAGCTTGAGGATGGTAGGGAGTGCTCTTATGGTGCTGTATCTGGAATTCCTCCGTCAAGGCCTCAATAGTGCGGTTTAGAAAATGTGTGCCTTGATCACTCATCAAAATTACTGGAAATCCAAATCTACTTATGATGTTTTCAAAAATGAACTATGCAGCTGTAGCAGCATCACAATTCCTTACTTCTTTAGCCTCTTCCCACCTGGTGAGGTATTTTGTTCCTGTGATGATGTATCTCACACCAGTTCATTTCCCTGGTGGGTTGATAGGACCCATGAAATCTATAGCCCACTTGTCAAATGCCCGTAGCATAATCTATGGTCACAGTAGCATTTCATCTCTCCATGAAGGTTTTCCTACCCTCTGGCAGATATCACAGCATCTACAAAACTCCTTAGTGTCTTTATGCAAAGTAGGCCACCATAACCCTGTAGTCAGGATTTTCTGAGCAGTCAGCTTTCCTGCGAAATGACCTCTTGCGGGACCTGAGTGTGCTTCTCTGATAATTGCCTCTTTCTCGTACGGTATCACGCATCTGCGCAGGACTTCATCCGGACCTAACTTATATAGATGTCCTGTGATCAAAGTGAAGTCTGCTGCTTTCACAACTAATTGTTTCTTTTTCTACTTAGTAAAGTCAACTGGTGCCCACCCTGTAGTGAGAAAGTGAATAATATCCTCATAGTACTCATCTGCGATCTGGATAGAAAATAATTGCGCATCTGGTAGATTATACTCTAAATTACTTGGTTCTTCTCCTGATTCTATTCGCGATAGATGATCAGGTCTGGCATTTAATCTTCCTGGTTTTACAATGATTTCAAAATCATACTCCTGAAATAAGAGTAACCATCTGCAGATACTTCCTCCTAACACTGGCTTATTGACCAAATAATTTAAAGCAGAATGGTCAGTAAACATCTTGAATGGGGCACCCAATAGGTAGTGCCTGAAATTTTGTAGAGCATACACCCTAGATAATCCTTCTCGTTCTGTAGTGGTATAGTTATTTTCTGCTGGAGTACGTGATAGGGTGATCAATACCTCCTTCTCCTAGCTATGTTAAGACAATGCCCAATGCGATGCCAGATGCATCCACATGGACATGAAATGGCTTGTTCCAATCTGGGAATACTAAGATGGGTGATGTAACCATCTTCTCTTTAAGTGTGTCTAAACTTTGTTGGCATTCCTCGTTCCATAGGAATTTCACGTCTTTCTTTAACAACTTTTCCATAGGTGCTGTGATCTTTGCATAGCCTTTGATGAATTTTCTATAGTACTCAATATGACCAAGCACTGTTCTCAATTGCTTGACTAAGTTGGGTGCTGGGAGATGTACAATGATGGCAATCTTTGCAGGATCTACCATCAACCCTTGTTTGCAAACACTATGACCCAACAAAATACCAAATGGTGCACAGAATATACATTTCTTCAAGTTAAGAGAAATTTGATATTGCCTACATTTCTCTAACATGAGCCTTAAATCTCCTATATGCTTGCCGATTAATCCAAATACAGTCCAATCATCAAAATAGACTTATAAGAATTTATGGATGTATTCCTTGAATACATCAACTACTACTCTAGAAAAGATAGTTGGTGCATTTTTAAGACCAAAGGGCATTACCGTATACTAGAATGAGCCCCATTCTGTCGCAAAGGTGGTCTTATGTCGATCCTCTCGATGGATTCTAATCTGGTGATATCCTGAAAAGCCATCAGTGAAGGAGTAGACCTCCTGTCCTCCCAAAATGTCTAAAATTTCATCAGTAAAGGGTGTCAGAAATGGGTCATGAAGTGATGCATCGTTGAGTTTGTGAAAATCGACACAAATCCTGATGTCTCCTTTAGTTTTCTTTTCCTGCACAACCATGGGACTAACCCATTCACTTTCTTCTATTGGCTCAATGATACCTGCTGCTAGTATCTTATTGATCTCATCCTTAACTTTTTCTTTATAGCGGTGATTCAATATGTATGGACGCTGCTTAATTGGCCTAGCATCCTCTTTCAATGGTATGCACATTACTCCCAAATCTCCTACTATTCCCTTCATCTCTGTGAAATTAGTGGGAAATATGTCCTGATAGTCATGTAAGAGATCTGCGATGTGTCCTACTATTTCCTCGTCCCAATAGTCTCCAATAGAGGCAAACTTTGGTTCTGTTTCTATGCCAATATTGATCTTTTTAATCTTGATAGGGTCTGTGATAGTTGGAATCTCAAGTTTTGGTCCATCAACATCGCGAGTCCCTTCTGACTCTGGAATGTTGATACTGTGAGGATTTTCATCCTCATCGCCTGACTCTGCTGTGAAGTTGTAACACTCGAGTGCATCTTCTAACTAGATAGCCCAATCAGACTGAACAGACACTAATTGGGTGCAGTCATCAAATATCTTGGTTTTTATAACACCTAGGGCCTGATCAATGCTTGGATACTCATATTCAAAAGTGAAAGTGAGTAGAATGATGTCTATCATAAGTGGCCATGTGATAGTTCCTCTGCGCAACTTTTTCTCAGTGTACCAGTTCCTTGGCACTACGTCTAAAGTGTGAATGAATAGGTGAACCCATTCATCCTCTAGAATTTCCAACCAACTCTGTTCACAAATCTAAATATGTGACCTGGGGTCACTTTCTCCTGTATATTTCTACTGTAAGGGCTCCTTGTCATTAGAGAACCTAATCGCCGCCAGTCTCTTAAAATCATCCCATGACGTGATATGTTCTTTATGTGCATGCCACCATCTTGTAGGTGTGGCTTTTATTGCAAGGTCAATAGTTGTCATCCTCTGCTCCTGAGGAATTTCCTGCTCAAATTGCTGTAAAAATTCATTGACATCTGCTAAGCCATGAAATGATGGAATATTAATAATCTTTGCACCAATCCATCGCAGTGACTTAGTCATAAACACACATCTACGAGCTGAGACTTCGTAAAGTCTGTTCTACCAGTTCTCTAGACCAACATCCGAGTCTGATGCACATGAGCTGTCGCATTGCCAACTAATGTTTCCTTCTGTGGTCGGATTGATGTAGTCACTCTGATTAGTTTTCATCTGATAGAGGCTCTCCATATTACGCACCTCCTCCTCTGCTAGGATAGGTTCAATATAGCGAGGACCCTGAAAAGGATCCAACGGTGCGATGACCTGGATCTGTGTATCCTCAAAGGTCATTTGTCGTTTCTTTAAGTCGATAAGAACCATGTTATCGATTTCCCAATCAATACCTAGTAGAGATGGATATGGTCTACTGTCGCCAATGATTTCTATAACTTCAAAGTCGACAAAGCTGCGAACTCCGTCAATATCAATTGGCACCTACGGTAATCGACCCAGTGGTGATACCCTCTACTGATTGGCTAAGCACAGATGGATAGGTGATCTGGATAACTTAGGGCTACCCATCTATTCCCATGTATTCTTAGTCAGAACATTTACCTCTAATCCTAAATCTAGGATTACCTCGTCCATTTCAAATTCTCCAACTTGTGTTGTAAGTCTCATCTCTCTTCTTGTTCTTGTATGTCCCATAATATTATGAACAGCACGCTGCGCACTACTCACGGAAGATGATGGCTGACACTGATCTATGATGCACTGAAGCTCTCCGATATATTTCTCATTTCTAACGAGTTTCAAAAAACTCTGTAGGAAGGATTGTACACTTCCTGTCGACTCCTTCTCTTCGCACCTTCCCGATGTGGTAGCCTGCGATATCTGCATAGGACTAACGCCACAAGGTTCTTGCTGTGGTATGCCCCTGCACGGCAGTACCTGTGATCCTAATGGGGTAGGGTTAGCAAAGAAAGTTTGAGCTTTCTAAAACATTTCTTTGTTCTTCTACAGGTCGAGTGGTGTTGATTTATTAGTGGCTTTGTGCACCCACTCCGGACCTATGTTCTTTGCATCATCCTACGATGTTCTACTAGTAGAAGCACCGCTGCAAGTCATAATATTGACTCTTGGTTCTAGCTCTTTCTGCTTAGCAGCAATAAGTTGGATGTTTTTGTGTACTGCTGGCTTAGGGTCCCTAATCTTGGCTATCAAGATAGGACATTCTTCTATAATATGCTCATAGGACTTGCAATACTTACATGTGAAACTAGGGTTCTGACAATCCCTGGCGTAATGTCCTATAGCTCCACAGTTGTAGCAAGTAATAGGTCCACGGCCACGGCCAAAGCCTTCTCCATGGCTAAAGCCTCCTCCACGGCCTCGTCCTCTGAATCCTCCTCCATGACCAACATGAGCCTCTTCATGCTGTGGTCCTGCTGTTGGACCTGGTGTTTCTGACTAGACTCTGTATACGTCATGTTTTCTTTCTATCATAAGATCATAAGCTCGGAAATTATGTTCATCATGACCTACTGACTTACAAAAGTTACAATATAAGTTCTTAGGGGTTTGTACATACTTCTGAAGTAAAGGGCATTTCGGTGGTCGATGTCCTCTTGTTCTGCAGAGTTCACACCACGTCCCTTGATTCTGTAATAAGGGGTTAGGAGCCCCACTTGCTAAATACTAAACAAATACTGGACAGTTATCCTTAGTATGGCCCTATCCTTTACACTTTATACACCATAGTTCTTGTGCAATCTCTTTTCCTTTCTTAATCTCATGCATCTGTAACGTGAGATTGGCTAACTGGTTCTGTAAGCTTGTCATTCCCGTACTGGTCTCAGCTAGAGGCAAAGCCTCTAGTTTCATTGCCATCTCCAACACTTCATCCTACGTATGGAGTCTCTGTTGCATGAGGGGAAGTTTGATATGCGGGAGCAGCGCTGCGATGAACCATTCCTTATGCTGCTCCGGCGCAAACTCAAAGCTAACCTAGTCTATAAGAGCTTTGAATTTCTGATCAAAGTCCCATACGGACTCTGTAGGTAACTGTTTAATGTCTTTAAGCTCTGTGATACACTGTGACTCCGACTTAGGTTTCTTAAATTCTTTAATCATTGCGGTCTTGACCTGTGCAAGCGTTCTGGCTGGCACTGTTGTATACTTCATATACCATGTTAAAGCTCTGTCTCTAAGTGTAGTGACCAACTGGACAAGTTTAATATTATCATCTTGGATCCCTTTAATGGTCCATACGGCTTCACATAGGAACCAATGTTGTTCTGGGTCTTCTGCCCCTGTACCCTTGAAGGTAGGTAACTTCATGTCATCCCCCATTCTGTTTCTACGTGGTGGATGCTGATTTGCTGTATTACTACCACTCGGCGGTGTAGGTGTAGGTGATGTAGCAGTAGTATGTACTGTATGTGAACTACTAGATGTAGTTCCTATGGGATTATTCTGAGTCCCGGTCGTTTTCTGTGGGGTATAAGGGTGGTAAGGGATACCTCCTACTGGTCTCTCTATATTAATGTGACTCTACTCTCTAGTACTGTCTGAACTATTTTCAAAGAGAGAAGATCTGAAATCTACTTTATATTTCTTACCACTATGTGTACATCCAATTTCATCAAAATCACTCTCAAACTCTTGTGACATTACACTGACTTAACTTATTCATCTAAGAATAGATCCATTACTCCTTTTTCATGTAATAACATCTTAATGGATAAGTTTAAAGAGCTTAGGTGCTTACCATGATAGCCTTTGAAGAAGTACCTCTCTGCTTCGCTGAAGCTCTTTCTTTGATCGACTGCGAACTCTGTAATGAAGCCTTCCAGCAAACTCACAAGCCAGAAGTCGACTGCCTACGAAATGGGATTATCTATACTCTTCACGGTCTGAATCAGCTCTGGTGTCTAGACAATGTTCCTTTTCTTCTTGAATATGCTCTTATCAGTCAACTTTGATACCCAGTCATACAACTCATTTGCATAGGTCACAAAAAATATCTCATGCAGGTTTGTGAAAATATGTTTTTGTAACCAGTCCTCTGTACTCAGTCTAGGACTCTTGTTTTTTGTCACAGTGAATTCTTTTTCCTTAGACCCAACCCACTGGTTGAGTTCTTCTTTAGTAGGATGCCAACAGAACATTAGCTCGTCAATGTTTTCAAAGATGGAAATGGAACCATTTGTTGGTTTGTACTGGGTAGACCCGGGTTTACTTTACTGTACCAACAACACCCCTAGCTCACTGGCCCTTTCGGCGACAGACCGCAGAGTAGCCTGAAGTCTCACCCGAAGTGATCTTGGATGGGTTAGCTGAAGACTCAGGTGTCTTCAACCGGGTTTTGTAGCATCCTAGGGTCTCGCAACTCTTCTTCGCCAGCGGGATCTCTCTGCGAAAGGGATCTCTCCTTCTAGCTGGCGCTGGTAGGAAGCGAACTCTTATCGCATCGCAACTTCTATGGCGATGCGCAACTTACTCTTTCGCTCAGCTCCTTCCCTGTGATATCTCACACCGCAGCTCCCCAGACGATGCGATATCGCCTTTCTATTATGTAATATATCCTATAATGAGGCTCAATATGCGTATCAACTCTCAAGGTCCTTGCAACCTCCTTCCTAGGTCTACTAACTCTGTTAACCTTCACAAGAGTGTTAAACCACTCACTTAGACCTCTACAGTTTAACACGCCAACATTAACTACACTGAACTCACGAAACTCATATACCGGAGTCACTTAACGCTATAACTGTCAAACTATTATGAACCAAGCACTGATAAACTCATATACAGGCTACTTGATACATTCAACTTGCATTTAACCCTCTATGTGCTATAAACTGAAGCATAACATACATACGTCCATCAACTGATAAGCAACATTCATGTAACAGATAACAGATAACAAATAAGTAAAGCACAAACACATGAAATAGTCGCACAACACACGGATTTTACGTGGTTCACCTCCAGGGGGGAAGCTACGTCCACGGGAACTGGTTTTTATATTATATCTTAAGAGAGTAAACACAGTTCCACTGCAACCTGATATGTAGCCTTGAGATCTTCTGGGAAACTCCGCGCACACAGCCGGGAGCCCTTCTCTCTTAGATCTCTTCTCTTATATTTCCTTCTCTTACAATATACTCTTCCTCTCTATCTCTCTCTCAATCCCTGCGGATTGTTCAATCCCTACAGATTGTTACATTCATACTCAAGGATCCAGCTATTGGTTACAGTAAGATAACTAATAGGTTTAATAAAGAACCAGAGCTCGACTCTTACAATACAACTGACTGTGAGCGAACAGAACAACTGACTAGCTTATGGTTTATCTGAATGTCTAACTAGCTAATTGTCTGAATAGCTACCCAATTGTCTAACCTTTTACAATACAAAATACATCCTTATATAGGTGGCCTGAAGGTCTTTCCCTGTTACAACACTGTGGGCCTTTCCCAATAGTAACCAAAAAACCCTAACTATGAAAGTCGGCCTATCTGTACTTTGAGCTGCTGCTTTCCGTCACACCACAATTTTCTGTAGTCTTCCACGCTTCCCGGCACTGATCGTGGGTATGGGCGCCACTTCCTGTTTTCCTTTGTCTTCAATACCTTGACCCATTGCTCCTTTTCTCTTTATGAGGGTAGCTGAGCCCTCCTATCTTCACCGCTGCCTTAAGTGCAGTGGTTGAGCTCTCTCTTCTCGGTCGATCAGGTACTGTCTTCTTTGACTTCCCTGTTCTGACGTAGTAGCTTTTCCTGTAGCTTCGAGACCCTGCTCCAACAGTTACCATTGACCAGCTTTATTTCTATACACCGGATGTTACTACTTCAATGGCTATTAACATCCCCATGTTAGATCAATCCCCTCCTCCTTACCAATTGATTGGGGTAGGTATGCTGAAGTATTCATCCCTTATGGGGATTTTTTCATCTACTCCTCCTAGCATGGATACCACAACAGTACATATGATCGTCTCATTTGATTTTGAACCCAAGGGAAAAAATGTTGTTGAGTCCACCTCGTTGAGCCCGCATGAAGCTATGTATGACACCATTCAAACTTGTTTCGATGATCACACTGATGAACTTCATTTAGTGGCTTCGGATCCTTACCATTTACCGTACTAGTTAGAACCTTCTCTTCTGATTATAGATTATCTCTTTGAGACTTTTCCTTCTGACCAGTCCATTATAGAGATCATGAATACGGATGAGCCCATTTGGGAGGATCACCATTATAGATCCATGTTCCTCCCCAATACCAGTTTGGGTAGCCATGATTTTGCATCCTTATTTCCTACTGATATTGTCCATGTTCCACAAAGTCCTATATTTGCAAGGCATAGATTCTGAAGGAAACCTTTGCAACATTACTCAGATGAACCCAATTGACATATCAGCCAAGCCTGATGTTATTGAGCACGTTCATGTTGGGAAGAATTGCTCCACAGATGAATCTGAAGCATATAAGGCACTTTTTAAGGAATTCTGTGATATTTTTGTTAGAATAATCAACCCATAGTTTACCCACTTAGACATTAATTTAATTATTTTTGTCTTATTAGCCTAGTTCATGTGTCCCACCTTGTGCAAGTTGTCTCTTACCTATCCATAGTGGTCAAACTTGCCTTATTTGACTCATGTAGCGCATGGGAAAGCCTAAGGAATCAAATCTACTTTATTGCTGGCCTCCTAGGCACCCTTCTGCTTTTTCTGCTTTATTCCTTGCTTTTTCAGTGTTTTAAGGCAAATAGAAAAGCTAGACTAGGTGAGGTGAACTAGTTTTTTGTCCTCTTCATCCTCCACTCTTTTCTCCTTGAAAAATCATGTATGAGCTGCCATTCCACCACTCTTTAGCTTACCTAAGCCATTTTTCCAATTCGTGAGCTCCATGACAGATTTGGGATCAGCTTTTTACACCTATGGGGGATTTGCTTATTTTTAGTAAGCATGCTTTATGGTAGATTCGAATTGCTCCTCATGCATTCAAATCCCTGATGTATTTTATTTATATAGCAACCTATGTTATTATAGGGTTGGCTACTGTATACTGAGTTAATACAGTTTAGTGTTCAGCTCCAATTTTAGTCTCTTTTGTGAGTGATTTTGCATGATCAATTGTTAATTGTTGTGAGTAAAATTAATCTATCATTGGGTTCAATTTCCACATGGTATCAGATCCATTGTAGATCGATTTCTCTCCTTAAAAATTGTTTTGCAGGTTCGACATCAGTGATTGGGAGCCTTCTACTGACAGCCGGGACAGATTTTCTAAGCTATGGATCAATCACAGAAAACTATCTTGACTCCCTTCAATTTATTTGAATGGAAAGCAGAGATGGAGATACTGTTGAGAGAGAAAGGCCTCTATAGGGTGACTATGGCAACAAAAGCAGAGCCCAATGCAGCTACAGAGAAGATAAAATGGCACAACAGGAGGGATGAGGCCTATGGTGTCCCGTGTCTGAGTATTTCTAGAGACCTCCTTTTCCATCTTGATGGATTGACATCACCGAATGAAGTATGGGAGAATATTTTTGATCTTTTTGGAAAGACAGATGAGATGAGGGGACATCAAATTGAAAATGAGCTGATTTATCTGAGTCCAAATAGATTTGAATCCTTGTAGCTATATTGCTCCAAGTTCAAAGCACTAGTTTTGCAGCTGAAACAGTGTGGGATCGAAAATAAAGATGATCAGCTCGTCCTGGCCATCCTCTCGAAGCTAGGCCCTGAATATTCAGTGTTTTTTTTTACCTTCTATGCCACAAAACTAACAGCTCGAACCTGGAAGATGCCTAGCCTTGTAGATTTCATGGAATCTCTCACACAAGAACATGATAAGCTGGTGATGATGGGCACCATCAAACCATCCAAAGATCAAGCTCTGATTGCTGGAGATTTGAAGGTGGATTCAAAAAGCAAAAAGAAAGCTAAAAATCCACTTGAGAAAAAGAGATACAAGAAACAGTCTCCGGAGGAGCCACAAGGTTCCAAGAAGAACTACCAGAAGAAGAAAAACAAAGGAGAAATGAGCAAGTGCGCATACTGCAATAAGGGCAATCACACTGAAAGCTCTTGTATGAAGAAGCAAATAGACATGCTGACCCAACTCCTGGAGAATAATGGCATCTCCCTTCCAGAAATCTCAAAGAAGAGAGAAGGAGGATCAAGTTCAAATGACAGAGAGAGAGTTCATGCATTGGTTGCTGGCACATCAAGCTCACCCAGTTTTATCATTGATTCTGGAGCTTCAAGACACATGGTTTTGACCAAGGAGGCCTTCTCCTCACTTGAAAAGTCGAAAGGACCATCTATAGTACTGGGAGATGAATCTCTCACTGAAAGTTTGGGCAAAGGGAGGATTGATCTTGATCATGGTCAGTTTAGCAATGTCTTGTATGTGCCTGGTCTTGCCTCCAACCTCTTGTCAGTGTACCAGATGACCCACACTGGGTCTCCCAAGAAATTCATATTCTCCCCTGATGAAGTTGAGATCACAGAGATCTCAAGTGGTAGAGTCATTGCAAAAGGAGTTGCAAATCATGCTCAAAAGGTATACATGTTCTCACACTTCCTACCCTACTCAAACCCCTCTACTCTTCTGATTCATGCTAATGAGGCTAGTAATATTTGGCATGAAATATTTGGCCACCTAAACTACGAATATCTTTCTGATCTTAGTGAAAAAGAGATGGTCATAGGGTTTCCCAAGATAAAATTTTCCAAAGGAGTCTGCCAAGGTTGTATCCTAGGGAAACACCCAGAGCACAAATTTGAGAGAGCTAGTCATGAGAGAACCTCTGCACCCCTCGAGCTGATCCACAGTGATGTTGCTAGCCCATTCCCTCATATGTCCATGAGTCAGGACAAATATGCATTGACTTTTATTGATGACTTTTCCAGGTATTGCTAGGTTCACTTCCTGAAACACAAGTCTGAAGTTTTTGGCCTCTTCAAAGTCTTTAAGGCTTTGGTTGAAAACTAGTTTGGAAGGAAACTCAAGGCCCTCAGATATGACAATGGTGGTGAGTATGTCAAGTCTGAGTTTATTAATTATTGTGCAGATGCAGGCATTCATATGCAGCATTCTATCCCTTACACACCACAACAAAATGGTGTTGCTGAGAGGAAGAACAGATCACTAAAGGAGATGGCAGCATGCATGATGGAGGCCAAAAATTTGCCACCAAAGTACTGGGCCGAAGCTATCTACTGTGCAGCCTATATTCAGAATAGGGTGCCTCATAAACAGCTTGATGGTATGACTCCCTTTGAAGCATGGAGTGGGCACAAGCCAGATGTGACCCATTTCAGGATTTTTGGCTCAAAGGCTTGGGCTAGAATTCCAACAGAGAAGAGGAAGGATTTGCAGCCCCAAAGCCAAGAGTTTCTTTTTGTTGGATACTCTGAATATTCAAAAGGGTATAAACTGATAAATTTGACAAAAATAAATCCTTCATCGAAATGTGTGTTCAGTTTGAAGAAGAACCCCTTGCAGCAGTGGAAGTTGGTGAAGCCTCTTCACCACCTGAACCTCAAGAAGTAAGTAAAGAGTTTGTTGAACATACTGATTCTTATTTGTCTGATGGATATGATTTTATTGAATACCCTAACATCCCTACAATGCCAAAATGGGCAGCCAAGACACTACATGCAGCAGGAGAGCTAGCTGGGGATCCCAATGACCCAAGGAGGACTAGATCTCAATTTGAGAGTGGTCTGTGCATGAAGGATCCTATGTTTGCTGAAAAATTATATTTGATGGTGGAGTCTGATCCTCAAACATATGAAGAAGCATCAGGAGATCCAATATGGCAAACAGCCATGAAGGAGGAGTTCAACTCACTCCAGAAGGGCAACACATGGGAGCTAATGGATATTCCCCCAGGGAGAAAACTAGTACAGTGTAAGTGGGTCTATAAGACCAAATTTGCTGCTGATGGTTCACCACTGAAGTAAAAGGCCATATTGGTAGCCAAGGGCTACTCACAGGTTCATGGCATAGATTACAATGAGACTTTTTCCCCAGTGGCAAAGATGGATTCCATCAGGCTAGCCTTAGCCATTGCAGCCTCAAGGCAATGGGAGGTACATCACATGGATGTAAAATGTGCCTTCCTGAATGGATATCTCATTGAAGAGATATATATGTAGTAGCCTCAAGGTTTTTCTATGAACCCTTCTCTTGTGTGCAGGTTGAGAAAGTCATTGTATGGGCTAAAGCAAGCCCCCAGGGCTTGGTATGCCAAGATCGATAGCTTATTGCTATCACTGAAATTTTTTCGGTGCAAATTAGATCCAAATGTCTATTTGAAGTTATTTAATGGTTCATTAATGATCATTGTGTTATATGTTGATGACATCCTCATTACAGGAAGCTCAAAGGCTGAGATTGCTTCCTTAAAGGGTGCTATGAACCAAGCCTTCTCCATGACAGATTTGGGGCTCTTAAGTCAATTTTTGGGGCTTGAGATTGCTCAAACCAAAGATGGAATCAAGGTACACCAGTCCAAATATGCCTTGGAATTTCTGAACAAATTCAGAATGAAGGATTGCAAAGTAAGCAAAACTCCTTTCCTTTCAAGAGTGAAGCTGGAAGAAGCTGATTCTTCACCTATGGTAAACAATACACTTTATAGGCAATTGATTGGATGTTTGTTGTATCTGACACATACTAGAATTGATATTTCTTATGCAGTAAGTGTGGCTTCTAGATACATGGATCTGCCTCATGAGATCCATTGGAAAGCAGCCAAAAGGATCCTTAACTTTGTTCAGGGAACAAGGACACATGGGATCTTCTATAAAGCAAAATCTGATCTTGATTTGATTGGATTTACTGATAGTGATTGGGCAGGTGATAGCATAGATAGAAAGACAACATCAGGATATGTGTTCATGCTTGTAGAAGGGCCAATCAGCTTGTCAAGCAAGAAACAGAGTGCCATTGCACTCTCATCTACAGAAGCAGAGTACAGAGGAGTTGTTAATGCAGCAACTCAATGTTTATGGTTGCAGGGTTTACTTGGAGAGTGTGGTTTCGAATCAGAGTACTAAACTACCATCTACTATGATAACCATAGTACCATTCAAATCTGCAAAGATCCATTTCAGAAGCAGAGAACCAGACACATTGAGATCCATATGCACTACATCAGAGAGCTTGTGCATGATGGCACCATTCACCTACTCTTCTATTCATCTTCAGAACAAGTAGCTGATATCTTCACCAAAGAATTTTGTGAGAAGAACTTCAGCAATCTCAAATCACTATTGGGGATTGCTGATCATGCTGTGAAAGCATGAGTGAAGACAAGATTCCAAATTTTGTTTTACAGTCCATGTTTAAGGGAGGATTTTCCCAAGTTGGTTTTGCCTCTTTCCTTGTTTAAATGGACATGCAGTATGTAAAGGGTGACTAAGCCTTGTTTCTAGGCCCTATAATTTTCTGATATATTACTCATAAGTCAGGCTTAAGGGGGGGTGTTAGAATAATCAACCCATAGTTTACCCACTTAGACATTAATTTAATTATTTTTGTCTTATTAGCCTAGTTCATGTGTCCCACCTTGTGCAAGTTGTCTCTTACCTATCCATAGTGGTCAAACTTTCCTTATTTGACTCATGTAGCACATGGAAAAGCCCAAGGAATCAAATCTGCTTTATTCCTGGCCTCCTAGGCGCCCTTCTGCTTTTTCTGCTTTATTCCCTACTTTTTCAGTGTTTTAAGGCAAATAGAAAAGCTAGACTAGGTGAGGTGAACTAGTTTTTTGTCCTCTTCATCCTCCACTCTTTTCTCCTTGAAAAAGCATGTATGATCTGACATTCCACCACTCTTTAGCTTTCCTAATCCATTTTTCCAATTCGTGAGCTCCATGACAGATTTGGGATCAGCATTTTACACCTATGGGGGATTTGCTTATTTTTAGTAAGACTGCTTTATGCTAGATTCGAATTGCTCCTCATGCATTCGAATCCCTGATGTATTTTATTTATATAGAAACCTATGTTATTACAGGGTTGGCTATTGTACACTGAGTTAATACAGTTTAGTGTTCAGCTCCAATTTCAGTCTGTTTTGTGAGTGATTTTGCATGATCAATTGTTAATTGTTGTGAGTAAAATTAATCTATCACTGGATTCAATTTCCACAGTTTGTTCCTGGTCCTATGAAGAGATGTCGGGGATTTATCCTTCCATTATGGTCCACGATATTAAAACTTATCCCATGGTTGAGCCTGTCAGGTAGAAACTTAGGCAAGTCCATCCTAGGAAGGCCGCAACTATTAAAGATAATATTGAGAAACTTCTGAAAGCTAGTTTTATTTATCCTGTACCTCTAAAGGAATGGGTATCAAATGTTGTCCCTGTCAATAAAAAGTAGGGCACCATTAGAGTTTGCATCGACTTTAGGGATTTAAATAAAGCTTGTCCCAAGGACAACTTTCCTACCTTGCATATCGATCAGATTATCGAAAATTGTGCTAGAAGTGTCATCTTTTCATTCATGGATGGATTCTCCAGCTACAATCAGATTGAGATATTTCCCTCCGATCAGCATAAGACGGCATTCATTTTCCCATGGGGAACCTTTGCATATAAGAAGTTACCTTTTGGCTTGAAAAATGCTTGAGCCACGTTCCAACGTGTGATGTCCTATGCGTTTCACAACGTTAAACATATTGTTGAACCATACCTTGAAGACCTCTCTGCTCATTCACAGTGACGGGAAGACCATCCTGGTCATCTTAGAGACATATTCCTGAGATGTCGTCATTATAATATACGGCTCAATCCGCATAAATGTGTTTTTTTCATTGAGATGGGATGTCTGCTCGGATTTGTGATATCCAAAGATGGCATCCAGATTGATCCTTTGAAGATTGCTGCGATCATTAATCTACCAGCCCTAACCAACATCCTTGAACTCCAAAGTTTGCAGGGGAAGGAAAACTTTCTCCATTGTTTCGTGTGCAATTTCACTAAGAAAATGAATGGTTATATGTGTCTCCTCAAGAAGAACACTCCATTATTCTGGGATGACCAAGCCCAACGTGCCTTTGATAATCTTAAGCACGCTCTGACTCATTCACCTGTGATATAGCCCCCAGATTATTCAAAGGACTTTCTCTTATATATTGTTGCCTCTGCTACTACCATCGCCATGGTTTTAGTGCAGGACAATCTCCATGGTCAGGAGCATGTGATTTATTACACCAGTAAGAATCTTATTGATTCTGAAACCCATTATTCACATGTGGAGAAGCTAGCTTTGGCCATGGTCATTGCTATGCAAAAATTTTGTCACTACATTCTGCTTCGCACTACCACCGTATTAGCAGACCAGAACTCGATGTACTACATTCTGACTCGTCAGGTACTCAGGGGCAAGTACTCCCATTGGATCATCATCCTTCAGGAGTTCGATATCGATTTTTCCAAGGCTACATCAAAGAAATCCTTGGTTTTTGCTGAGCTTATGTGTGACCTTCCCTATGCTACCATGGAATATGAGCCCAGTGATTCATTTCCAGATGAATTCCCATTCCTAATTAGCACTATCGATCCTTGGTATGGATATTTGCTGATTTATCTCCAGACCCAGCGTTTTCAGCCACATCTATCTCGTGATGATCATCGCCGCATCCATCACCACACGAAGTACTATCTTATCTGAAATGATACCTTGTATAGATGTGGGATTGATTATGTTCTCCGGTGATGCCTCACTCATGAGGAGGCTGAACACATGCTGAATGATTGCCACTCTGGAGCATGTGGCGGTCATTTATCTGGGATGGTTACAGCCTAGAAAATCCTTCGCGCTGGCTATTTCTGGCCTTCTGTCTTCAAAGACTGTCATGAGGCTGTTAAGAAATTCCCACCTTGCCAACATTTTTATCCCAAAAAGCGCACCCATCCTGCTCCACTTCACCCCGTCATTGCCATTGGCCCTTTTTCCAAATGGGGGATTGAATTCATGCATTGTAAGCCTACCTCAGTTGGGGGGCATGGTTACATCATCGTAGCCGTGGATTATTTCACAAAATGGGCTAAGGCCATGCCTACATATGCAGAAGATGGTAAGACTGTCGCTCTCTTCTTGTTCAATCATATCATAGATAGATTTGGAGTCCCGCAATACTCATCACTGATCATAGATCTCATTTCCATAATCAAATGATGGAGGAATTGAGTGCCAAGCTAGGTTTTTTCCATGAAAACTCTACGTCGTATTATTTGCAAGCTAATGGTCAGGTAGAGGCCATTAACAAGGTTTTGAAAACTATGCTTTGTCGGATGGTTGGAGATCATAAATCCAATTGGCATCTCATTCTTTTTTCCATTCTTTGGGCTTATCGGACTTCTGTGAAAATAGCTATTGGTTTCACACCATTTCAGCTTGACTATGGACTTGAAGTTGTCTTGCCGATCCAATGTCAGATTCCATCTTTACAACTTGCCGTCGAACTTCTCCCGGAAACTTCCGCAGAGGAAGTGATATTTTTGTACTTAAATAACCTTGATGAGACTTGTAGAGATGCTGCCTTGACTAATGAGGCACATAAGAAACACGTCAAGGTGCAGTACGATAAATCCATCCAGCCTCATGTTTTCAGTGAGGGTGACCCAGTTTTGACTTATGATCAGAGATATGACAAGCTAGGGAAGGGAAAGTTCGAGTCCATGTGGTATGGAGCTTTTGTTATTTCCAAGGTGTTAGAGAAAGGAGCCTATGAGTTAGTTGATTATGATGGAATCCCTTTGGGGCAACCTCACAATGGGTTGTACCTAAAAAGGTACTATGCCTAGGTTTTTTTGGATGGTATCTTGTATGTATGTATATTGATTGACTTTCAGTGTGCTTTTAGTATTTTCAAGATGGTTTACGTTTTAGTGTCTGCATCTATTTATACCATGTTTTGGTCATGCAGATGGCTTTCTATGGCTTCGCTGATGGTGCTTGCCACCACACCTTGAACCTAGCCTCGGCTACTTGGGTTCTCTATTCCCCAGTTGAAGATTTGGTTAGTTCAAGAGCAGTTTGTTTAGGTCCCACTACTAATAACATCTCCAAATATGAAGCAGTCATCAGTCTTCTAACTGAAGCTTCCTCCCAGGATGTCCGTGATCTAGTAGTTTTGATGGACTCTCAGCTCATGGTTTGTCATTTAAACCATGTCTACACCATTAGGAACCCGATGCTCCTCCACCTCTTTCGGAGGGTACGTTTGTTAGAAAGATCATTTGGAACCATTACCTATAGGCATATCCCTAGGGAACATAATGTAGTTGCTAATTCATTGGATAATTACATCCTAGATTGGCATATTTCCCATTCATGACGTTAAATCAAACATGGTATATTGTAAATAAACATTTAAAGACACATAGAGCTCATAGAAAATGCATTTATCTATTTGAGACATATAAACACCGTGTAAAAGTCTGTATATATATATATATATACATATACAAAAAAGTTTTACAAAATAGGTCCTGAGACCTCATTTAAAGCACGTAGGCTTTCAGGAAAAATAATCATACAAAAAGTCCTAAAGCTATAAGCTTTCAGTATACATGTCTCATCCACTAATGGTGCTCGTGATAGCATATCATTGCTCGAGCCACCCTACGTAGTAGCCTGTTGAATTAGCCTGGTACTCCCACGATAGATCTCTGATATCTAGTCGTGAGGTCATCTATATCAGCATCTAGGATGTCCAGAGTCAACCTCTCTAGGTTCTCCTCTAGCTCCTCGGTGATATCATCACCCTGTGGCACGAAGAGAGCTCCGAGTCGCTTGTCTAATGGAGATGCTCCTCCAGGCCTCACTACTCCAACATCTGCATGAAGACAAATAGGTCTTGTCACTTATCATAAAAAACATAAAAATATTTTCCATTGTTAGGGTTTCTTGCTTCTTACCAATGTCACCCCACTACCCTCTAGGTGGGAGTGGTAGGTCAGGATCACCTATAAAATTTGTGCCTGCATAGGCATAGTCCTTGACCATGAGTATCTGATCCTACAACCATATAAAGAACGGATCATCGAACATCACTCTGCCCCTACCCGCTCTTGTGCGAACCATGACTTGGACCCACCTCAGCATACGGGGGTCCCATGCTCTCAGACTCCGAAAAGTCACTTGGGGCCTCATCTATGGGACCCGCTCAAAGAAGAAGCAAGCTAAGATGGAACCAAAGCTGAACTGCTTCAACTCTCCCTACCAACATTTAGTTAGCTGATCCTTGAAGATTGGAAGCAATGCTTCCACCCAGTTGAACACCATAGGTGCCATAGCCTCTAGGGCATACAACATATGTGACCTGGAAGCCTGATGCACACCCTGGCTCCCTACCACCCTCTGCATGGTGAACAGGACAATATGTAGAGCCCTGTCTGTCACTACCCTGATGGGGATTTTCTTCCCCGATGTACCTGTACCTGGTACACAGTGCCGATATATGAGCTCTCTAGTGGTAATATCCCCGCCACAGGAACCTGTCAGTGAGATGGGGGCACCCCGTCTCAATAGGCCAGTTAGGAAGTAGATATCCTCTACCTCTAATGTAAGTATGTGTGCCCCCACCTTGAAATATTGTTGTTTTGGATTCCACACTCTCAGTATACGTTCGAGTAATCTCTCGTGGGACACCATGCTTGGTGTCCAGAAGAACTTTAAGATTCCACAGTCCCAGAGTGCAGTAATGCAAACCGCATTCCTTTCAGCAGCAACATCCTCGTCATCATGTGTTCTTTTCTTCCATATCACCATATTTTTGACACCTAGACCTGCCAAAAACGAAAATGGTATGCATTAATATCATCCTTGAGTCATTGGAAATCAAAAGAATGAATAAATTTTTCCCATATAATTTGTTTAACTTCTCCATGGCTGACACCACCTGTGCCCCATTGGAGACAGGCGGTGGCACTGCCTGTCCACCGTGTTCTTGGTGTGGTTCTCGGGTTGTACCATGTATCCCGTAAGGGGTAGCCGCGATGCCCGCATATTGGATTTTAGAGCTTGCCAAATAGGCCCAAAACCCCACCAAATCCCAAAATAGAAGTTATGAAATGAAAGATAAGCGTCTTAGCTGTTACCTGCAACTAACGAGACTGAAAATGGATGGTGGAAACTCCTGGTATCAGTTGTGGAAGATCTGTCTAGAAAATGCTCCAAGTGCTCTCTACAAGAGGTAAATAGTGAAATGTTTTGATTTTTTACTATTTACTTGCCTTATATAGACATTTTTTGGGTCTGACTTATTGTAGTTTTGATATTACATCATGTTCTGGTCGAAATCTATTTGTCATAATCCCTTAATGTTGATTTTGAATGCATTTAACACTTGTTTATGAGTCGTCTGCAGGTTGACTTTAGTAAGAAGCTTTGGAAAGTTTGTTTATGGATTTTTCGTACTTTCACAAAATGGAAAAGTTCATTGAGCGTTTATTACGACACTTTGTCACGCTCATAAAAATATAGTATCAAAGTTTTGAGTCCAGTTCAAGTTTCTTTCCATGATTATAAAATACGACATTGTGTAAAGAAGCAACATGGAGTTCTCTTTTCACCTCTTTTTCAGGCTCCCTAAATATGAAAAGATTGTCGAGCGATCTTGTCTTCTTCACGCTCGTTAAAGTATTTGAAGAGTCATCCGTCCGACAGTAGGTTATCTCTTTCTCGGTTCAGATAGGACTATTTACGAGAAATGAACACTCTAGCCAATCATGACTGGAAGAGTTCTAGATCTAAACCATTCAGGCAGGTGGAACACCTTGCTGTCCACAGGAGGTGAAATATTCCATCCTACAGCAGCTAATGGTGTTTCCTCTGACTTGTGGCGGTTTCTGATTTGTGGTCAAAATGTTGAAAAACAAAAAGGGAGAAAACTACTCTATAAGGGACTCATAGTGGTGGTATTAGGCATAGACTCTCTTGAGGTGGAGCCCGTTGCACAACTTCTTCAAGATTCAACCATCTGAGTCGGCGAAGAGGTATGCCCCCTTGCTGAGACGAAGGTCATTGGCAAGGCGGGGTGACAGAATCTGGTCTTTTATGGGAAGAACCGATTCCACACTATGGTTTAAAGGGAAATGGGTAAAACCAAAGGTGGTCTTAGAAATCTCTCCGTCATCGCATAAGTGGTGTCGAGATAGATCAGGTGGATCTTCCACAGTCGATGAGACGGAAGGGAAACTGGTGCTAGAGATCATGTAAATGGTATTGGTTGTGGTTTTCTTATAATTTGCACACACCTGGACACCATGGATACAACAGAAAACCTTCCTGTGGTTGAACTCCCAAGTGGGCCAATAGTCAGAAACAAGTCATTGAGAACAAACCATGCGTGCACCCTTTGCGGATTGCATGGACACTATTCTCACCACTGCCAAGACTTGTCTAAGTTTTGAATGGCTCTGGCCAACCTTCGACAACATTCCCTTGAATCTGAGATCACTTTGATCAAAGAATTTCACCCCCCACCTCCTTCTTCGGACACCATGTCCATTTACATGATGTCGATTTCTACAGACCCTCTTGTCTCCACCATCATCGACGGTTCATCAGACCTGTCTCTTCCATTATTTCCCCAGCCACAGGTGCAACATCAGTTGCAACCTCAACCTCAGTTACTAGGGAAACAGTGGGGTTCATTCCCACTCAACATGATCCTTTTCCTTTTTATTTTCCCTTTCCTTTTCCTACCATTCAAGATCGTGAGTAAGTCTATATTGGAAATGCGCAATCTATAGGATTTCACACTGGGAGATCCTGTGTGGTACCTTGAACCACCTACCCTACCTCTAAGGCCCCAATATGTGTCGACTAATTTCCATCCAGTTGAAATGATTTTGCGCCATCCAAAGTCACCTGGAACTTATTCAAGACACCTCTCACACCTCCAGGCCCAAATTTCCATTTCCTTATGAGACCATCATCTCATGTTTAACAACCAAATTTTGGGACCACTTCCCGAAAGTTACCTCAATTTACGAGCCACAACATGGAGATGCAAGTGTCTGTATACCTGTATTTGCATCTTACTTGCCTACCACTACTCATGTAGATTCTCGGGCCACCACCCATTAAGGAACATAATTTTTATTTTTTTAACATATAGTTGTCTACTTCATCCACCGCACCTCACGCGAATCTCTGGACCACTGTCCAGAAAATGAATTATTTCCCTTACATGTATTTAGCATATAACTGCCTCCGGACTTGCACTCACACCACATGTAGTCAATTCCATCCACCGCAACTCACACACAGCTCTCCTGACCTCTGTTTAATACGCACCTTGGTTTGTGTGCCTCTGTCGCGATCTATCCCGTGCATGTATTCGTATGTTTGAGATCCATCTACTTCGTCCATACTACACATATGAGATTTGGACCACTGTCCACCATCCTGACATGGGGCACCGCCTGTGCCACCGTAATCGATTGACCATACTAGAGTTTCCTTTAAGCTCTTTTCTGACTCCTAAAAGAATGAAAAGATTGTTGAGCGCAGCTGCTTCCTTTCCCACTCGTTAAAGTATTGGAAAGGGCATCTACATCGTCTTGTTTATATCCTTTTGTGAACTATGTAGACCATCAAATGAAAAGCACCAGCTTGGCGTATTCAAGCCAAGACCATTCCCCTCTGCATACTTTTATGCTTTCTTGGGCAGAGGGGCCGTACTTTACGAAAAATCTCACTATGGGTTGTCGTTAAGCTCTTTCGCAGCCTTCTCATCAAGAAAATATTATCGAGCAAACTTGGTTTCATTCATGCTATAAAATTATCTGAATGACCATCCAGTCAGTATAGGTTTAACCTTTTTCGTCCTGATTGGACTACCAATGGTAAATAAGTCTCTCATCCCCTACAGGATAGGTGAGCTCTCCTATGTGTACTTTTATCCTTTTTTGGGCACAGAAGACTACCAATGAAAAAGAGCCCCCACTGGAGTCTTCTTCGTGCTTTCAGACTCTCTAAAATTGAAAGCACCATCAAGCATTTACTTTCTCAGGCTCACAAAAAATCCACGAGATCGTACCACAACGGTGTCTCTAGACACCACCCCACAAAAAACAGTTTGGCAGCATTCCCACTTTGGGTCAGCTTTGTTCAGAGTACTCTGCAATGTGTCTTCCTTGGATCCCATCAATATCAAAAGTGTCTACCTCCCCCAAGTATTTCCCTTCTACAGTGAAATTCCTGGTATTACAGCTATGACCCCATTCCCATGAGTCAGTTTCATTCGCTGCCTAGTCCCCCCTGCTGTCATACTCTGAACAAAGGAAATTTGAGTTTACTACACTCCCCCTACCCCTGTTCAACTCTTTCCCTTCCCCCTCCCCCCTCCCATTCAGTGGGTTAGTCCACAGATTGTCTCACATCTTTCAATTATCTCCCTCGTGCTTCTAGTCAAGGAAAAACCATTGCCTTGACCTGGGGTAGGTCTCCCTTTGTCAACAACAACACAAATATTCCAGAGGATAGACCCAGAGCTCCATGTATCTTGGTTTCATTAACCTCATTGATGAGTTCCTTGGACCACTTGAGAGGAGTCCTTAGTGCCTCTCGGGATGGTTGTTTCTCACATGCTCAACTCCAGCTACATCATCACACCATTGAGATTCGTATAGGGTATTGATCCTTGCAGTATTAGGTCGAAGACCCCAGATGTCACCTGACTCTAGCACATTGATGAGTCTATTCGAGGGACCTAAATAGGTTATTTCCCTTGTGATTTCCTGGTTGCGTTGGAGATAGTGTTCAGAAGCCCCAACAGTGCTTCTATATAGATTTATGATTGATGCAACATACTTGTACCATAGAGACTCTGACTCTCAATCAACGAGTCCATACAGTTATGTACCATCCCAGATCTAGCAGGCCGCCAGTCATGAAGATATAACATTTCATGAGAATACCATGGGTCCAATGTACGAGTTCTTCAAATTAGTAGTGTATTCATCCTCACATTGAGGCAACCACTATGGACCATCAGTTGTATATGATCAGCTCTTGTATTTTAGAGCATATATCAAATTATTCTTTTGACATTGTCATGAGCATGGGGATGCCTGCCTCGTCCATATACATGTCACACACTATTTGTATCTCACCCATTGATGGGAACCATATTAATACAAAAAACAAAAGCCACCATGCCCCAGCCCCAGAAGCACCACCTCTCCGTAGCAAATCCTATGATGTTCGTCGACCATACGATGAGCTCCTGCCCTCACACATCAGGGGGCAATCTGTTAACCCAAAAAATCCCTCACTCAGCTCTACATGGCCTACACCACCCAAGGACACCCATGCAGGACCCTCGTATCACCCCATTAGACCCCCACACCCTCAAAAAGGCTTAAAAATGAGTAAAGGGGCTTAAAAACCCCAAAAAGGAGCCTAAATAACTCTCCTAGGGGCTAAAGCCTCCAAAAAGGGGCTAAAACCCCTCAAAGGAGCCTAAAACCCTAAAAGGAGCTAAATTTAGGGCAGAAGGGGCTAAAAGCCTAAAAAAGGGGCTAAATCCATGACCAAGGGCTTAGAACCCTAAAAATGCTATAAAATGAGGGGTGGGGGTCACTCTCAAACAACTCCTCTCTTGCATACTATTATGCTTCCCGTGGATGACTTGAGACTCTTTGCCTCTCAAGCCACCCACATCCCCCTCTCTTCCACTCATCTTCCCCATTGAGCCATAGCTCCTCCATTACTGAGTGAGATAGGGAGGTGCTTCTTCCAGCTAGGGCATGGTGGCCCATTTCACCAAAGGAGAGGTATAACCTAGTTTTGCTTATGTATTTTCTTTAGTAGCTTAGTTGTTTCTAACCAATATTTGTTTGTAGGTTTGCTTCTTATCTTGTTTTGTAGGTTTATTTCTATTTAATAGTTGTTTGCAGGTTCTCGAAGCAAATCCCTAACCTTGTTTGCAGAGGGGCTCATGGTTGTTTCCTGTCCATTTGATTTCCTTTATGTTCTGCTTTTTTTCATGCATTTTCCACGGGCAGGAACCTACCCTGCAAAACAAGATAAGAAGCAAACCTACAAACAAATATTGGTTGGAAAAAACTAAGCTACTAAGGCAAATACATAAGCAAAACTAGGTTATACCTCTCCTTTGGTGAAATGGGCCACCATGCCCTGGCTGGAAGAAGCACCTCGCTATCTCACTCAGTAATGGAGGAGCTATGCGCCCCTCCATTTATAGCTTTTTTGGGGACTTTTAGGGTTTTTTTGATCCTAAGTCAGATTCGGTCGACAGTAACCTGTACTGTGGCCAAACAGACTCATATTTATCTTGAAGAGGCTTCGGCAGTAACAGAAACTAAAATTAAACAAGATTTAACCTAGATCTGACAATAAATTTTAAAAACTAGGGCATAAACTGAAAAAACTTGAAATTTCAAAAAACTGAACCAGGGATCCTGTGGGATCAACCTGGTATGGTTGCCAATTCTATAGCAGGGATTTCTCCTTGCTATAGGGGCAGGAATGGCTCCCTTCCATCTATAGGACAGAAGGGTAGGTTCCTGCGTGTGGAAAATGCATGAAAGAAAAGCTAAACAAAAAGGAAAGAAAATGGACAAGAAACAGTCATGAGCCCCTCTACAAACAAGGTTAGGGATTCGCTCCGAGAACCTGCAAACAACTATTAAATAGAAATAAACCTGCAAAACAAGATAAGAAGAAAACCTACAAACAAATATTAGTTAGAAACAACTAAGCTACTAAAGCAAATACATAAGCAAAACTAGGTTATACCTCTCCTTTGGTAAAATGGGCCACCATGCCCTGGCTGGAAGAAGCACCTCCCTATCTCACTCAGCAATGGAGGAGCTATGGCTCAATGGGGAAGATGAGTGGAAGAGAGGGGGATGTGGGTGGATTGAGAGGCAAAGAGTCTCAAGGCATCCACAGGTAGCATAACAGTATGCAAGAGAGGAGTTATTTGAGAGTGACCCCCACCCCTCCTTTTATAGCTTTTTTGGGGACTTTTAGGGTTTTAAGCCCTTGGTCTGGGATTTAGCCCTTTTTTTGGGATTTTAGCCCCTTCCACCCTAACTTTAGCTCCTTTTAGGGTTTTAGGCTCCTTTGAGGGGTTTTAGCCCCTTTTTGGAGGCTTTAGCCCCGAGGAGAGTTAGTTAGGCTCCTTTTGGGGGTTTTTAAGCCCTTTTACTCATTTTTAAGCCTTTTTGAGGGTGTGGGGGTCTAATGGGGTGTTACAAGGGTCGTGAATGGGTGTCCTTGGGTGGTGTAGGCCATGTAGAGTTGAGTGAGGGATTTTTTGGGTTAAAAAATTTCCCCCTAATGTATGAGGGTAGGAGCTCATCATATGGCTGACGGACATCATAGGATTTGCTGCGTAGAGGTGGTGCTTTTGGGGCTGGGGCATGGTGGCTTTTGGTTTTTGTATTAATATGGTTCCCATCAATGGGTGAGATACAAATAATGTGTGACATGTACATGGACGAGGCAGGAATTTCCATGCTCATGACAATGTCAAAAGAATAATTTGCTCTATGCTCTAAAATACAAGATGGTACATAATGGTTGCCTCTATGTGAGGCTGAATACAATGATGATATGATACATTGGAACCATGGCATTCTCATGGAATGCTATATCTTCATGATTGATGGTCTGTTGGATCTGGAACAGTACATAGCTATATGGACTCGCTGATTGAGAGTCGGAGTCTCTGTGGTACAAGTATGCTGCATCAATCATAAATCTATATAGAAGCACTGTTGGGTCTTCTGAGCACTATCTCCAATGCAACCCGAAAATCACAAGGGACATAACCTATTTAGGTCCCTCAAGTAGACTCATCAATGGGATAGAGTTAGGTGACATTCGAGGTCTTTGACCAAGTACTGTGTGGGACAAACCCTGTATGAATCTCAACGGTGCGATGATGAAGTTGGAGTCGAGCATGTGAGAAACAACCATCTCGAGAGGAACTAAGGACTCCTCTCAAATGGTCCAAGGAACTCATCAATGAGGTTAATGAAACCAAGATACAGGGACCTCTGGGTCTATCCTCTAGAATATGTGTGTTGTCGTCGACAGAGGGAGACCTACCCCTAGTTAAGGCAATGGTGTTTCCTTGACTAGAAGCGCGAGGGAGATAACCGAAAGGTGTGAGACAATTTGCAGATTGACCCACTGAATGGGGGGGGAGGGGGAGGGAAAGAATTGAATAGGGGGTAGGGGGAGTGTAGTAGACTCAAAATTCTTTTGTTCAGAGTACGAGGGCAAGGAAAACCAGGCAGCGAATGAAACTAACTCATGGGAATGGGATCATAGCTATAATACCGGGAATGTCACTGTAGATGGGAAATACTTGGGGGAGGTAGACACCTTTGATATTGGTGGGATCCAAGGAAGACACATTGCAGAGTACTCTGAACAAAGGTGACCCAAAGTGGGAATGATGCTAAACTCTTTTCCGTGGGGTGGTGTCTAGGGGCACCGTTGTGGTATGATCTCGTGGATTTTTGGCGAGCCTAAGAAAGTAATTGCTCGATGGTGCTTTCAATTTTACAGAATCTGAAAGCACGAAGAAGACTCCAGCGGGGGCTATTTTTTTGTTGGTAGTCTCCTATGCCCAAAAAAGGATAAAAGTGTACACATAAGAGCTTGCCCATCCTATAGGGGATGAGAGACTTCTTTACTGTTGGTAGTGCAATTAGGCCGAAAAAGGTTAAACCTATACTGACTGGACGGTCATTCAGTACTTTTACGAGCATGAACAAAACCAAGTTTGCTCGGCAATCTTTTCTTGATGAGAAGGCTGGAAAAGAGCTTAACGACAACCCATAGTGAGTTTTTTCGTAAGGTGTGGCCCCTCTGCCCGGGAAAGCATAAAAGTATGCAGAGGGGAATGGTCTTGGCTTGAATACGCCAAGGTGGTCCTTTTCATGTGATGGTTTACATGGTCCGCAAAAGGAGGTAAACGAGATGATGTAGATACCCTTTCCTATACTTTAGCGAGTGGGAAAGGAAGTAGCTGCGCTCGACAATATTTCCATTGTTTTTAGGAGTCAGAAAAGAGATTAAATGAAACTCCAGTATGGTCAACCGATTGCGGTGGCACAGGCGGTGCCCCATGTCGGGACAGTGGACAATGGTCCAAAGGTCATCTGCGTAGTATGGATGGAGCAGAAGGCTCTCAAACATACCAATACATGTGCAGGATAGATTGCGGCACAGGCTTGCGAGTCGGTGCAGCAGAGGCATGCAAACCGAGGTGGCTCTCAGGAAGAGGTCAAGACAGTGTGTGTGTGAGTTGCAGTGGACGGACTTGACTACATGTGATGTGTCCGGAGGTAGTTCTATGCAAGAAAAATAAATCGTTTTGTGGACAATGGTCCAAAGGTCCACGTAAGGTGCGGTGGATGGAGAAGACAATTTAAAATACAAGACAAAAGTAAAAAATGGCATTCCTTAACGGGCGGTGGCCTAAAAAATCGCATGAGTAGCAGTTGGGAAGTGTGATACAAGTACAAGTCCATAGACACTTGCATCGTCATGTTATGGCTCGCAAATCAAGGTGACTTGTGGGAAATGGTCCCAAAATTTATTTGTTAAACATGAGACGATGGTCTCATAAAGAGATAGAGGGCAGAATTCTAAAACTAGTGGTGCAAATGGCGTCTCAAACGGACTCCGTATGGTCTTGTTATGTTGATCGAAATAAATTAGGTCAAATGGGGCGTATATAAGGGTGGGGTCCACTCAGGGTGAGGTGTCATTGTCACTGTTCACTATGGAGTTGGAGAGGTGGGCCCTAAATCTTCATTTCCTGATTTCTCTTGATCCAATCGACAATTTTGAGTTCTATGACTTGCAGGTGAGAGCTCTCACTGAATCTCATATTTTTGGTGGTTTGCATTCTGCATTTGGTCACTTGGAGGTCCTCCATGAGCATTTTGGGGTTTCATGGAGCCAAGTCACACCTTTTGAAGGAAAAGGAGTGACTTGGTCACATTTGTGGGGCATTTTGAGTGACCTAGTCACTCGTTTTTTCCAAACAGGTGCGACTTGGCCTCTGAGGGGTGTTTTTTGATGAGAGCAGTGGCTGACATTAGGGACTTTGCTTGTGCAAGATGACTGAGATCAAGTGGTGAGAGAGAGATTGCAAAGACCTCTGGGAGGCATCATTATGAGACAAGAATGTGAGAGATACATTGGGCCATTACGGATTGCTGAAGTTCATGAGGATACCCCTCATGAAGAGCTTGAGTTTGCTGCTACAAACACTGGTGAGTTTTTGGGATGTTGATGAGGAGGCGTTCCTCTTTCAGGGCCAGTGTATCAAGATTACGCTGGTAGATGTGTACTTCCTTACTGGGCTCCCTATGTTGGGAGTGGTTGGTGACTTGGCACCAGTGTTGTCTCAAGGGGAGACATTGGAGGAGTTGTGCGATAGGCACTATTACACTATGGCGTATGTGCATGGCTCCTATATCTAGATGTGTGACATCGAGGATTTTTCAACGCTGGCGGTGGTGACATTACTGTTGCATATCTTGGGTTCCACGAGGAGCCACAAGATCTTTGGAGGGAAGCTTCAGCTAGTAGAGCGTGCTATAGGGGGCACGTACTATGGATGGGGATAGATGTATCTTTAGGCTATTCGACGTCAGCTGAACAAGTCGAAGAGATCTGGGGTAGGATTTTGTTTTGGCTCCTTTTTGTGTGATTTATTTTTTGAGAAAGTACCTACATTGGGCCCACACCAGGCTGTGCAGGATAGTGGTCCATGGGAGCCACAGATGTACTGGTGGTGTCAGATGATGATTTGAGAGGGTGGCGGTAGAGTGGGATGCTTCTTTACTAAGGAGCTATTAAAGTAGTGGCGCCATATTCCAGTAGTGATTGAGGAGTACCCGTACGCAGGTATGGACTATCATGGGGACCCTAAGATGCCCCGACCTCCCGACCAGGCATGGCGACCAGCTGGTATGTATGTGTGATGTTTTTATGTTCATCTTTATACATCGTGTAGTTTGAGCTATTTGATAGTTGTATGTTGATATGTGTGGACTGATGGTGTCCTTGTTTGTATATGTAGATATTGGTCCTTGCCCTCTGCCCGGGCATTGGAGGCGGGTGGTTACAATATCTCCTGCGGCAATTCCTGCTGGGAACCCTCGCAGGAGACGGTGGGAGATGGATGAACTACTACCGCATTTGGAGTGGCTTGCTACTGGGATCTTTGATGATGGGTGGCAGCATCTAAGCAGCGATATGATCGTTTCTATTGATAGTTTTCCTCTTGAGTGGACTGCTGTGATGAGGAGGATGGCTATGGCCTGTGAGCAAGTTCGTTGGGCGACAAGAGGCAATCTTCCTACGGAGGATGAATTTTCTGAGGAAGATGATGATACTGAGTCAGATGATGAGTCTGAGTCAGATTAGTAGCCTAGTGGGGCTATCCTTAGTGCGTTGGTGCACTTAGGATTTTTTGTGTTGTTATGTGTATCCTGCTGAGAAAGCATATGTGGCTTCTCATTTTGTATTGGACATGTTTTGGACATGTGACTTATCTATTTCTATATATATATTTTTGACGCACATGGATGTGATTTTATGGTTTTATTATGTGAGTCTTTTTATGATGATGTAAAATGAAAATGCCTATATGATGTTTTATTACACTTGTGTGTGTATTTTTAAATGTGATTATGCTTGATGTTGTGGTTGTATGTTTCCTATATGCGATTATGAGTGTGCCAGTTTAGAATGTCATTAGCCATTTGATCTGCTACACTATTGAGGTTTCTGGGAACATGTGTGAATCTGATAGACTCAAATGCTTTAACCATCTGTTTAGTGCGCAGGAATTTTCTAAAGAGGCAGGGATCACGTACCAGATAGTAATTGTTCAGCTAAGAAACAAGTAGCTGGGAGTCTAAGAAGACATTGAGATGGTGAATGCCTAGATGGAGAGTGGATTCCAAGAGGACATTGACACCATCGTATTCAGCCTGGTTGTTGGTTGCACTGCCCATGCATATTTCGTCGATATGGATCAACTCGTGTGATGGGGAGTATATTACCCATGCAACCGAGGCAAGGTTTGGAGACCATCTGCTTGCTCCATCAGCAAATCCCATATACCGGTTTGAGGTGTGCTGCATTTGGAGCAATGAGAGGAAACGATACATAAGACTCACTTTTGAAAAATGTGTAAAACAAAAAAGGAGAAATACTATAATACAAGTTGTACTGTCATCACTCAAAGGGGTGACGTTAGAGGGAAAGTCGTTTGGAATTTCTAGGGATCAGTGGTCATTCCTTTTTGTGACATGATGAACCCTAGGACACAGCTTGTTGGGACACAGAAAACACACTTGAAAGGGTTCAAGCAGATTCCGTACTGGTGACATCGTAGGAAGACTTGTTGCAGGTCATCTATGTGTTGTGTTTTCTTCTGCGACCGCTCGATGAGGTTGTTGAGACAAGCCATCATGATGTGAATGAGGTCGCGGAAGCAATGTGTCATAGCGTGCTGGAAGGTGGCTCCAGCGTTTTTCAGGCCAAAGGGCATGACTCGATACACGAATGTACCCCATGGGGTTGTGAATGCCATCTTATAACGGTCTTCTTTCTAGATCTGGGTCTGATTGTAGCTGAAAAATCCATCCATGAAGGAAAAGGCCTCATGTCCGGCGCATGCATCGATGATCTGATCGATGAAGGGTGTTGGGAAGTTGTCTTTGGGACATGCCCCATTGAGGTCATGGAAGTTTGTGCAAATACGAATGGTACCCTATTTTTTATTCATGGGAACAAGATTAGAAACCCAAGTGGTGTAGGTAATAGGGTAGATGAAGCCAGCTCTGCGTAGCTTCTCTATCTTAACTTTCACCACAACCACTTTAAAATGGTGGATGGGCCATTGCGTTTGCCATACTGGGGCCACATTGGACCATGTGTCAATGTGGTGTTCCATGATGGATGGATCTAAGCCGGGCATTTTAGTATAAGACTAGGCGAAGATGTCATGGAATTCTTGGAAGAGAGCTTTGTAGGCAATGACCTCTTCCGGGGAGAAAGACACCCCCAGCATGATTTCTTCAACAATATTAGGATTGGTTGAGATGTTGATTTTGATGGTGGGTGAGATGTTGGCCATGTTTCCTTCTTCGAAGGCGTCTGGTGTCAGGATGGGTTCTTGAACCAGTCGACTTTCCCATGAATGAAATCTTTGGTCTCCATGGAAAATTGGTCAGACTGCAACACAAGTTCTTTGGGGAGGAAGAATGAGCGATGGTGCATGTCATCCCATGGGTATTCTGGGGTGGTTAAAGCTTCAAGTATCTCCTCATTGCTGCAGAAGCAACGAAGAGACAGGTTCGATGGACAGTCACTGAAGGTGGAGACGAGCGGGTTAGTTGAACTGGAAATCATGTAAATGGACATGGTGTCTGAAGAAGGCGGTGGGGGGTGGCCTTCTTCGATCAAGGTGATCTCAAACTCAAGGGAATGTTGACAGAGGTCAGCTAGAGCCATTTGAAATTTGGGAAAGTCTTGGCAATGGTGAGATTAATGTCCATATAAACCGCAGAGGGCGCAAGCATGGTTTGTTCTCAATGATATGTTTTTGGCTACTGGTGCACTTGGAAGCTCAACGATAGGGAGGTTTTTGTTTGTGTCCATGGTGTCCAAATGTGTGCAGATTATTGGGATCTTAGGGAATTTCTGAGTTGGATGGCCTTGTTGTTCACAGATGGCGCAAGGCGTGATCTACCAAGGTTCTGTAGTGGCTTTGGCATTCTTAACCCTGGCCCTTTTGGGGTGGGGCGGTGTGGGTGCGGATGCGGTAGTTGGCTTTTGCGAGCTAGGTGGAGGGTGAGACTCGATCACAATGGGTTGTACCAAGGTTAAAACAACCTGGGGCATTGGTGGTTGAGTTGGTGGATCAAGATACCACACCAAAATTCCCAATGTAAAGTTAGGTAGGATTAAGGTGGCCATTATCGGCTTGCTCATGACACCAGGTGGGGGAAAGAGGAAGGGAATCGTATGGACTGGAGATGAGCCCAGATAAATCCCTTTTGGTTGCATGTGGGGATGCGGTTGTGGTTGCGGTTGCACGAAATGATGCTGCTGCGGATGATGTTGTGACTGTTGTTGGTGTTGCGGCTACGGACGGCGTTGTGGTTGGGATTCGGGCTGTGACTGCACTTGTTGTTTGGTTGCAGCAGTGCTAGATGAGACCATGCACAATTCGGCAGTCTCATTTTGTGTTGGTGGTGGTGACACTAAGGGGAAAGGAGTTGTCATGGTGGTATCAACAAACAACCCAGGGCCCACATTCAACAATGGGGAGGCTGGTGTGTTGTCAACCATAGTGTTGATTGCAGGGACGGCATTGACATGTGTGGTTGTCCCTTGTGGTTTTATGGTGGTGATGGTAGGGATAACATTGGCGGGTGTCGTTAACCCTTGCGGATCATGATAAGTGAGTTGATCAACCGTCACGATCTTCCCTTCGTGGGGGAACATCATGAGATAGAAGACAGTTGATGTGATCGCTCTCATGGCGTACATATAACTTCTTTTGAGGAGAAGGTTATAGTCCAGTTGAGCATTGACAACCTCTATGTCAATCAAAACTGTCTTCCTGGCCAATGTGATGGGGACATGGGGGAGGATTCCTTGGGATTTAGTGGGATGGCCATCATAAGCCCGCAGAGTTGTGGAGAATGGTTGCAGAATTGGAGATCCAAGTTTCTGCCACACTAGGGTAGACATAACGCATGTAGATGCCCCCTCATCTACTATGCACCAGTGCACAACCAAATTCTAGATAGACACCGAGATTTTGAAGGCGATGGTGGATGGCATGCGTGGTTCTCCATTCTCCATGTCGAATGTGATCAACTTGGAGTCGGAGGGGTCTATGGCACCAAGGGTGGCTAGTAATGCTTTCTACTGCATTGGGCATGTTTTGAGTACCTCCAGAGCAGACATGGTTGTTGTTGTTTGGGCCAAATCATCCACAATGCTATAGATGACTGCATCTCTAGCTGTGGCGTTATTGGCCACTCAGCGTATTAGGGGGTGGGGAAATGGGGGTAACTGAAGAGGTGCATTGACCGATTTGGATGTAGATTCTGCTAATGTGTCAGCGTGTTCGGTGGTCATTCCGTATTGATTCCATCTGGTTTGTAGGTTGACCTCTTCAGTCGTCATGGTTAGCAGGTGATGGACACCTGTTTCTGTCGTGGGAGGTGCCCCTGGAGAATTGAGATTGGATTGGGGAGGGGGTGCGGTTGCCGCCAAACCTTGGACTGGTAGTGGGTTTTGAAGCACCATAGGAGGAGGTCCTTGTGGTGCCGGATTGGGTTGGGCTTGGTTCGTAGCATTGGCAGCTTGTTGGACCTTGTTTCGAATGGCCTGCTTAGCACGACCCATTAGGGGACACTCGAATGTGTAGTGCCTATAGACCTCATAGAGTGTGCATGGTTGGTTTGTGTGCAATGGGGCGTTGTTTCTAGGTGCATTTGGTCGTGGTGGGTTTTGGGCAGGTTGGTTTGCTGCGGCATTGTTGGGAGGGTTTGGTTGTTGACCGCCTCCCTGCAGTTGGTTATTGGCTTGGTTCCAGGGCCGATTATTTCTAGCTTTCCTTTGTTGATTGTTGGGGGCAGGCTGGTTGGGATGGTTTTGTTGTGCAAATACTTGTCCCAACGGAGCGGGTGGAGCAGGGGCGGGGCCTTGAACTGGTTGCATTGGTGGTGCATAGTAGATTTGTGGGGGTGGCGGTGCCACAAATGTGGGCATTTTCCCTGCGTACTGCTGTGTTGGCCATGCCAAGGATTGAGCCTGCTGTGGTGGCGCAGGTTGTGCATAGGAACTTATTGCTCTGGACAAGGACATCATTCTGGCGTAGTCTGGAGTTTGTTTTTGGTAGGCAACACTGGCAGTGTTGCTTGGTTGTGGTGGAACTGCAGGTGGTGTCGGATGGTGCTGTGGCTA
Source organism: Pseudotsuga menziesii (assembly GCA_001517045.1). NCBI lineage: Eukaryota > Viridiplantae > Streptophyta > Pinopsida > Pinales > Pinaceae > Pseudotsuga > Pseudotsuga menziesii. Next base: position 260,584 of record LPNX010301814.1, read on the forward strand.
TTGGAAGACCGATCCTATGATGTCGTATGCAGCATGAGATGCCCCCGGTGCATCTCGGTAGGAGGTACCCAGATGGGGAGCGTCTGGAATGACGGTGTATAGGTATCCAGACTGAGCATAGATCAGGTCAAACTGTTGGGCTTTTAGTATGGCCTCTTCTTCGGATTGGGGACGTTCGGATGCGACGTCCTTTGCTATGGGTGGGAGTAAGGTCTTGAGGAACCAATCCAAGAAGATCCTGTCGTCAAGTTGGATTTTACATAAACTACAGCGTCGCCACCACTCATGGATGTGGTTGGTTATATGAGTCGCAGTGTTCTGACAGCAGGATAACAGGATCTCCACCCCTTCGTCATATCTGACAGGGAGTTGGAAATACTGCAAGAACATGAAAGCTAGGGAGTTGAGGTCTGGGTACTTGGCTTGCGGTAGCTCAATGTACCATTTAGCTGTCGCACCTATGAGGGTGCGTTGGAACAGTATTAGCCTGATTGACTCATCTACGATGCTATTTGATGAGCACCATAGATGAAATGTCATGACGTGGTTTTGGGGGCACTCCCCTACCTTGCCTTCAAACTTGGGAATGTCTGATGGCAGCTTGGTTGGCATGGGAGGCCAAAAAGCTTGATGGCGGATGGGGTCATTTGTCGATCGAGCCAAATCAGGCAAGTTAAGACGAGCCATGAAAGGTAGATTTGACCCCAGGTTGATGTGATATGGGGGAGGTATGGTGGTGGGGTTTGCAGGTGCATAATGTACCTGCATAGCTGGGGGTGCTCGTGGTGCCATTGTAGATGGGCCAATGCCCCCAAGTGTGATGTGAGGTACAGTGTGAATGGAAGGGCCATTGCCCCCATGTGTGACAGGAGGGGCAGTGTATGTGGAAGGGGCATTGCCCCCTTGTGTGACAGAAGGGGCAGTGTATGTGGAAGGTCCACTGCCCGCAAGTGTTGCAGGTGGGACAACTTGAGTGGTTACTATGGGTGGTGGTAGCTGACTGATGACAGTTTCTATGATCGTGTTGGGGCCACCTGCAGGGTTGTTGGTGATCATTTGTGGTGTGGACATGGGTCCACTAGCTATGGGTATACCGAAAAATGGATCTATATTTGCACCAGCCATGGGGTTTGACGGTGCAGTATGGTCGCCAGTTCTGTAGCAGGGATTTCTCCTTGGTACAGGGGCCGGACTGGCTCCCTTCCGTCTATAGGACAGAAGGGTAGGTTCTTGCGTGTGGAAAATGCAGAAAAGGAAAGCATGACAGAAAGGAAAGAAAATGGACAAGAAATAGCCGTGAGCCCCTTTGCAAACAAGATTAAGGCTTCGCTCAAAGAACTTGCAAACAACTATTAAATAGAAATAAACCTGCAAAACAAGATAAGAAGCAAAGGTACAAACAAATGTTTGTTAGAAACAACTAAGCTACTAAAGCAAATACATAAACAAAACTATGTTATACCTCTCCTTTGGTGAAATGGGCCACCATGCCCTGGCTAGAAGAAGCACCTCCCTATCTCACTCAGGGATGGAGGAGCTATGGCTCAATGGGGAAGATGAGTGGACGAGAGGGGGATGTGGGTGGCTTGAGAGGCAAAGAGTCTCAAGGCATCCACGGGCAGCATAACAGTATGCAAGAGAGGTGTTCTTTGAGAGTGACCCCCACCCCTCCTTTTATAGCTTTTTTGGGGACTTTTAGGGTTTTAAGCCCTTGGTTAGGGCTTTATCCCTTCTGCCCTAACTTTAGCTCCTTTTAGGGTTTTAGGCTCCTTTGAGGGGTTTTAGCCCCTTTTTGGAGGATTTAGCCCCTAGGAGAGTTATTTAGGCTCAGTTTTGGGGTTTTTAAGCCCTTTTACTCATTTTTAAGCCTTTTTGAGGGTGTGGGGGTCTAATGGGGTGTTACGAGGGTCGTGAATGGATGTCCTTGGATGGTGTGGCCCATGTAGAGTTGAGTGAGGGATTCATTCCTCTTGTAAACCTTGTTTGTCTTCTTAATAGTCTCCCTTAAATTTTATTTGAGCTTATTACTACTTTCTTCATTTTTCTTTCTTTAATTTCTTCTTCTATTTTAGTTTTATTATTTATTTGGTGTATTTTTATTTTTTTATATTTTTAATTTATTTTTAATAATTAGGTTTACTTATTAACTATTATGTGTTTTGTTTTATTTTTTTAATTCATTTGTTTGTTTTACAATTTATCATTTATTTGGTCTCGTTCACCTTTTTTTTCCTTATTTGGTCTTGTTCACCTTTTTTTCCCTTTGTTTTGTTTGCTCTTGTTTCCTTTTTATTCATTATTTTTATCAATTTTGTTATTTTTTTATTTTTTATTTTTTGGTTTTTATTGTTATTGTTTTCTTATTTTATTGTTATTTTTTTTATTTTTCTATTTATATTAATTTCTTGCTTGTAATTATAATTTTATTTTTTTTCCTTTTAAGATTAAGGTTTTTTCTTTTAGGTTTCAATCTAGTTTTTTGTTCTCTTATTTCAAGTTTTATGTATTCTACTTATTCTAGTTATTGTAATTTAATTCTTTTACATTTTTACATTTATGGATTTTTTCACTACAGTTTCCTTTTTCCTTATTTTAAAGATGGATCACGTAAATTCTTTTACATTTTTACATTTATGGATTTTTTCATTACAGTTTCCTTTTTCCTTATTTTGAAGATGGATCACCTATTACAAATCCGAAACATTGAATGCACTATTCCTAACATAGTGAATCTTAAATATTTTTCAAAGAAAACATCCATATAATTGTGTTTCCTAACTTCTCCAAATACTTATTTCTATATGTCCTAATGTATTGCCGTAGTATAAATATCTAAGTAAAATACATAAAACATCATAAACTAAGAAAACATAGCCACTATATCCTTCTTCCATATGTTGTTCCTCTTTGTTAAGTCCCTTTGACATTGAATTTTCCATAATGGCTATGAAAAGCTGATGCATAATTTCCTCCTCCATCATTCAAATATTTTTGACAAATTGGTTTCTTCTTAGACAATTTTTTCTTACATGCTTAATGATCAAAAGAGTTTCCTAAAATTAAAACTTTTTGGATTTGAAGATGTTAGAATATCTCTAATTCCATGTATAACACATATAACTTAACAAGTGATTATTAGTTATTCCTCATATTCTTGAAGAGAAATTCATCATTGCCTTTCCATTGAAGTCCAAGAGGAATTTCCCCAAACATACTGCCTCATTTAAAAATCAAAGGACATAAGGGTGGGTTTTGTTCCATTTATTGTTCAGAACTCACAAGATCATTTATACAATCTCTCTAGGTGTAATCACACATTTGACCACTACCTCAAGGTGACCCCATGGCTCCAATAAAATCCCTCATATGAATTGAACCTTACGCACTACTAAAAAACTCCCCACTCTTCATCAATGGATCTAACCCCTTTAAGTTTTTTTTTCAAATTTGAAGGACATGAGGGAGGGATTTGATCCACTCATGTTGTTACATACCCGTTACCCTCATCATCTAGTTGGGGTATGGGGTATACATTTTCTTTCAAAATCCAAACAAGATAATATCATCCCTATCAAAATACAAAACCCCAAAGTTTCATAATTGTACATTACAAATCACATTTATGCAATAAACTCCATTATTTTTCATTTGTGACTACATTAATTGATAGAGTATGGTTCTTAATAATAACATAACCAATTAGGAATGTTGTAGCTATACAAAATTTGAAATAAGATTATGAATGTCTACTTTTCATTTGTGACTACATTAATTGATAGAGTGTGGTTCTTAATAATAATATAACCGACGAGGAATGTTGTAGCTATACAAAAGTTGAAATAAGATTATGAATGTCTAGTAATGTATAGAGAACCAATTCTCATATTTAGCCATCTTTAAATAATTCTCATACAAAAAATATGATATTCAATATTTATGAATTTTCCATCATATGTAACAAGTAATACATTAAAATATACTTATAGCCAATTATATTTAATTGGCAATATAATTAGTTGATCAATAACCAAAAATTCATTATACCATTTACAAATATGTATGTTAGATGTGATTATTTCTTCCATAATATTTGAGTGTTTGACACTTCGTTTATATTTCTAATAAAAGTTATGGAGGATAACATTATGTCAAGAGCAACACTTAATTTTACCATAAATCCTGCTGATTGGTAGGTAGGAGGTAGGTAGCAGCAGATACCTGCTAATTGGTAGGTAGGCAGCCACATTGTGATTATGGAAAAGAGAAGTTAGAACTGACATGGCTAACTCAAAGAATAAGACTTTGCATTAAAGTTGACAATAATAAGTACTAGCTTTGTTTAAACTCCATGTGGGATAAAGCTTTTCTAAAAATCTGCACAAGTAAATGATGTTGCATGGATTACAATCGACAATGCTTCGGTGCATGTGCTACAGTTGGTTGTTGGAGCTATCTTTGTTATTGACAGTCTAATCTTTGGTACATTGTTCTAATGCACTATGAAACAATTATAAGCCATTAACCTTGATGTTGCATGGATTACAAGCATCAATGCTTCCGTGCATGTGCTACATTTGGATGTTGGAGCTATCTGCTATCTTGAGAGTGTAATCTTTGGGCATTTGACAAAAGCAGAGTGAGAAGAATAGTTAACTATATGGACATAGTTAACTAGTTAAGAATAGTTATTGACAGTGTAATCTTTGGGCATTTAATCGAAAACATAGTGAAACTTAATGATTTCCTATAACAATATTTACATGGCAATGCACCATACTTGAGATCAACTTATAGAAAATATATAGTGTATGTTTATTAATAAATTAAATAAATCCTAACCTACATAACGTGCAAAACAAGCTTTTGAAAATGTAAAGCAAATTTGTTAAAATAATAATATGTTGTATGTTATTAATAAATTTATAATAAATCCTCGCCTACATAACTTACAAAACCAGCTTTTGAAAATATAAATATTGAGGGGTACCACTATATTATATATGAACACACTATATGAATGCCCCTCTTCACTTTAATATTGATAATTAATCAATTAACATGAGAAATATTGGTAACTTAAAATCAGCATGACATGTTTTCGTGATAATACCTTTTAATGTCCCGTCTCGACAATGATAAAGATACAACAAAATTCACATGTTTATAAAAAATATCATGACCTGTACACGAGTGTCAGCTCTGTACAATGTGCGAGAGCGTTGGATACCTTAATTGTTAAAAAAACGGTTACAATATGCCATTTTCTTTTTAACATTGACATGGCATAAATGCTATACATAATACATTAACTAAAGTGAAAACAGTTGTCAAGCGTTTTAGTTTGAGTTTTCATGCTCGCCTAGAGACATGAGTAACCAAAACTTAAAACCAGGGATGTGAAAGTGCGGAGCTTAGGATATTTGATAAAAATTAGTTCACACATACAACATGGAAGCAAAGCAGGTAAAGATTCTGAAATACATCATAAGTTGTAACAATGAGAACAGGTCAAGTAAGTCTCCAAACTTGAACTAGCATACGAAGTTTATGGAAAAGAATTCCCATACACGTTGCAATCATGCAACTGCATGCATGCACAACACTTGGATGCGTTGGATTGGATTGTCAACGACTAGTCCAAGAATTTGAATTCATGGAAGCAATGAGGCATGGTTTCCACTGCCCATCACATTTTATTTCCGTTCCTCACCATTTTTCATTCTCCGTCTAGAGGAGGACCACCAGACTGCTAGTTCAATTTTGCATTGCGGGACGAGTTAGCTCCACAATGGAGATTGTTTTACAAACAGAATTAGAAATGGACAACAATTCATGCAAGGCAGGGTGCAGGTGCGGGTTCAGTGGAAAGGAAAGCCATTTTTCACATAACATATATTTAATGTGCAAGCTTATAAACTGACCTGCCAAGAAAGGAAAGGCATTACCCAAATCCCAATAAGCGTATTACACAGTCAATCTGCATTAACACATTCAGTTCAATCCCCACCGGTTGCAATACCCCCTGCCCTGGATAGAGATAGTTTTCCATGGCTTCAGGTTATGTCAGATGTTAAGAGCTTCCATGGCATCTTTAAAGGTAGCGAGCCTATTCATATAGCATTTCAATTAGAGTTCTTGCCACAAATCTTGGATAAATATTGAAACATAAACTGTGTTTACATTACATGAATGGCCCAACAAAATATTTTGACATTTTTGGACGAAAGGAAATAAATTTTCCGCGCTCAATAGCAAATTTTGTTTCTTTGTAGAATTCAATAGCAAATTTTGTTTCTTTGAAGAATTCAATGATGCCTCTAGTGATGCTTCTTTTATTTGAAAAATAAAGAGATACAAACTCTTATGTAAAAAACAGAGAGATGGATTCTATGTTTAACTTATGGTGCAAGATTATATCAAACCTCAAAGACAATCGATGTCTTTTTTCTGAGCGTGAGACCTCAAAAATTCTGGAATCTGGCACACTCAAGTTCATAGAATTTGACGTCTTATCTTATTGTATAAGATTTATGCAACTGGAACTAATGAATCTTTTTTTATTCCTTTGATTCGGTTTGTTCTCAGATTTTGAAAAACCAAATATTTAAAATGATTACCCGGAACAAGTTCCACTGTTGCAATTTGATTATGCCTGGTTATGAGGTGCCTTCTACGAGTTCATGCCTCTTCTGCCTACAACAGGTCGCACCAGCACTGAATAGTCAATAGAGAGAAGACTATGAAAAGCTTACGGTACTACGTCTCGGTAAGGAAGGGCCGCGGCAAATACAGAAACCATTTTTGCAACCATTTTAAGAGACTATTGCAACCATTCTAGATTGTTTCTTGAGTACATACCTGTAGGTGCTTTCTATTAGTGTTTGACCGTTTTGATTCCTTGTGGCTTTGAATTTGAACTTGAACAAGTGATCGAGCTTCTTCAAGAATATATTCTGATAACCAAGGATGTATTGTAGATGCAATGCCTTTGAATTTAGTTGAGATAGAAAATTTGCAGTACCGTCTCTATTCGGTGTGATCAATAAAAGTATCATAAATAAAGAATGCTTGTGCACATAAACATAATTAAATAGCAATAATATAACATATAATAAGTATTTAGCTGAAAAAAATTAACTTGGGTGATTGAATGTGCAACTACAGCTTTCCACCAGGCACTCTGTCCATCCTATACTGTTTCAACTAAGAGTCCAACTCTCAACGGGGAACACTAAGTTGAATAAAAATAGAAAAACCTTCTACAACAATTTGTCATCATGATTTGAATGTTAATCCATGGCCACAACTAAGCAAGAAAATTAATCTCTTAAAATTTAAGTTTGGTTATAAATAGAGAAACCTTTTACAACAATTTATCATCATGATTTGAATGTTAACCCATGGCCACAACTAAGCAAGGAAATTAATTTCTTAAAATTTAAGTTTGGCTTCATAACCATTAAGCTCGAGTATAAACAAAGATTAAGACTTGACCCATTTGGCTCTAAACACCAGCTTAGATCGAGCTTTACCCGGCTCTATCATGCGCGGAGAGGGATCAAATATTTCGAGGTGCAAACCCTTTTTTGGAGTGCAATTGTTGAAGCAGGGTTTGCACCTCGAAATATTTGATCCCTCTCGGCGCATGATAGAGCTGGGTAAAGCTGGATCTAAGCTGTTCCAGTCATGGGCGGCAACATTAATATTTTAGATGATCCACAGTATGTATATGTTTTTAGTTATTTTTGCAATTGAATTTTACAGTAGAATATTTTATAATCCAATTTTTACATTATAAAATTACATGAAAGAAGCTTAAGAATAACAATGTAACAATGTAGGAAGGTGAATAAGAAGAATGTGATATGATGGAGATATTGTTTTAAAACAGATATATTTGATATTCATATTGAATATAACACATATTACAAACAAAGTGATTTTAGTCTCTCTTCTTCATCTTTCCTCTTTGACACACCGGCACACTTTCCCATCTTCTCATATCGATCATATGAGAAGGGTGGTTGAAATTGAAGACCGTCCAAAGATTTGACTCGAGATATTGCAGTAAAAGTGAGACCTTGTCACTCAGTCTTCAATGGTGAAGCCCAATTCATGATTCATTCTTTGTAGGATAAATGCGAAAGTCGGCTCCACATGAGTAGGATAATGTATGATACAGTTGTTGCAAATTCCGGGTGAAGCCCAATTCATGATTAATGTATGATACATGAATTACTTCTAGCATTTTTTTCTAAATATTTTGGTATTTTTCTAAATGAAACAAATTATGTGCATCATTGTTTTCCATCTTCAAACTTTTCCATACGTATAACCTTCCTTATATAGAATATAAGGAACCTATTAAATTAAATAGTCTTATTAGTGTCAGCCTGCTTACAATTTGTTCTCTTCCCTTGCCTTTCACGATAATCCATCCTTTCTATTTCATTTTATTTGGGTAATTAATAATAATATGCCCGACTACCTCGGACTAAAAGATGCAACTTCTTTAGGATATGCCCGGCAGGTGATGTTCTTTTGCTGTTGGAACCAAGCACTGAAACTAAGGAAGAAGCTTGTAACGAATGTTTACTCTATTCCTGAAAACTAAACATGAATGTTGGAAATAGGTTGGCTTTAAAATTAAATTTTGATTTATCAATTTATTAGTAATTTTTGTATTTCTATCAATTTACTAAATATCTTCAATTGATATTATAATTTTCAAAAACTATTAAAAACTATAATTAAAAAGAAAAGTGAATGCGTCAAACCACTCCACTGATTGCTGCAAGTAGTCTTTTTCTTTCCTGGCACGGACTATTTCGTAACGTCCAATTAAAAATATATTCATTCAAAAGAAACAAAAAATAATTCATTTTTATATTAACTTTCTAAATCATAATCAATGGAGTGTTCAAAATGTCTTGGCTTTAGAAACAACTTCAGGTCTAAA
>LPNX010301814.1:269788-281903 GCA_001517045.1 Pseudotsuga menziesii
CGCTGGTGTCATTAAAAAGATTTAATAGGTTTTTCTACCACTTCTTACTCGGTCATATTTGTAACTATCCCTGAATTGTGGCCAGCAAAACACTTTAAATTTCTTAGAACATTTTTTTTTTGTTGCAGAACGTGGGCTCACCTCCTCCAAGTCCAGCTCGTGGTTTCCCATGGTTTCCCACTGCAATCAGAGGAGAATCTAACTGGGTGAGCACTATTTTGCTCTGGTGTTGTTGCATATTGCTTGAAGATTGAGAGAACTGCTACTCAGTTCATGATCCGTGGTGATCTAGTTGTGCTTCCAGCAAATTGACCTGTTTTAGATCCAGAATGAATTCTATTTGTGATTTTGTGGGATATTTTATTGTTTTCAGATTTGTTCACCTGCTGGGTGACTGAGTACTGTGTACGAATTCCATCCATGCTTATCCAGCAGGCGCCATCACAACTCAATATTATTTGGTTGGATTAATTCCAGAACTACAATTTGGATTGTAGAATGGATCGAGTAGTAGTTATTTCTTGATTGGAACTCTTTTTTGTTATCAAGAAAATTGGTGATCTATTCACTCAATCTATTTTACCGTTGGAGCTATATTCCACTACCGGAGCATGGTATAAATGCGGAGTATGCTCCAGCATTTGCTGTAAGGACCACCTTCAAAACACAATCGGGATATACTTCAATTTATCGTGGGTTCGGGTGGCTTCTTCCTTGGCATACGCATTCAGAGAAAACATACTTCTTATACAGTAATTCAATTATACAGTCTTTTTCTTGACAGAAAAAGACTGTATATAAAGAGAAGCAAATTTATATAATTTCTCTTGAAGTGAAAATTGCAGATTGCAGATAAAGAGATAATGTGCTTTGCTGGATCTAAGCTGGAGATCAGTTCATAATTGCTGCATTATTAGAAGTGAAAATTGTAGAAGGGAAAATCCAGATGCCAAAACAAAAACAAAATCCAGAAATTACAGATGAATTTTAGGGTTTGTAGATAATTTTAGGTTTGATGTTTTTCACCTGCGTTGGAGATTTGCTTCTAGAATTTTTCTTCCTCTGGTTGATAGTTAAAACTCGGATGTTTTCGATCGCTCATACTATTTAAGGCAGGAGATATGAATCTTGAGAGAGGGAGAGATCTGCACTTGGAGTTTTTCTGATGATTCTCACTCCTGAGTTAAAATGGAAGTATTTAAAATTATTGAAGATTTTGTAGGAATTATATTGTATGAAGTTATACTGAACAAATTCAATTGGCTTGTTTAGATAAAGGATGTTGTTTTATGTAGAATATACAGAAAGGCTATTTCTCAGAAGTCGATGGAACAGGGGGCAATGCCGAATTACGTTGAGAGAGAAGAAGCAGAAGTTGTTTCAAGGGATGTTTTGATTTACTTACAAATATATATATACACACACCTAAGATTATTAATTATTAAGCCGACTTGTATATATAGAGATATATAAGCCGACTTTTTTATGTGACACGTGTCATCTCCATGTTGAGAATGCGCCTCTCGGCGCAATAACACATAGTTTTAAATATTTAACTATTATAGTTGGGATTTTAAATATTGTACCTAGAACTTCAACAAACAAACATAATGCATATCCTTGGATAAATCACAAGATGAGCTTCGTTTCTTGTTTTTACATAGATATTGTTTCAACAAATATTTGATTATGAGAGGGATGGACTCATTATTTTATTGTCTCTCCCTTTACATGTGAATGTAACAAGTCAGTCAAAGCAAGTAAATATATATAATTATATATAGAGCAATTATCATAAACTTTAACCAATTAACTTCAACCAATTATCTATGATGCCATAGAAGGAAAAGTAATGTTCTATCTAAGTGACCATCCTATGAGGTTTGAACCATCAAATTTGGTGATACTGTTTTAGGAAGTATGTGCAACATTTGTGTCATCATATCATCGACAGGTAGAGTGGAGTGAGGACCATTAGGATTGGATGATTCAAGCTATTCTTTATGGAAAGGCTAGTTTGGTTCATGGTAGCTTGAAGACGATGAAGGAAAAAGTGTCATGAATTGGGTTATCTGGTTAAAAAACAAATCCAATTTGGTAAGCTTGCCACAAGTGGCATCGATATTTTTTTGAGTATAGTAGTGTTAGTCTAACTTGTCTTGGAACTCATCATATAGTGTTTCCAATTGGTAAAATTTGTGGGAGATAACCATTAACAACTTCATTCATCAACACATAAAATCATACATAGTGCACATGAGATAATGGTTTTCTTAAAATATAACAAGTTAACAAGATTACATTCATAGGAAGCACTAACTTCCAATATTCCCCATCAACAACTGGAAGGATACATCGACCTCCTGATTTATAGGCTCCAACCTGAAGAAAGCTTCAACTCCCTGGTTTCTCCAATTCCAATTGGAAGAAGATTATAACCCTCTAGTGTCTCTAGCACCAACTAGAAGGAAGAACCAACTCCCTTTCCTTGCACCACCCTACCACACTGATATGAATAAGAGTATCAATGTGCCATTGACACTATCACTTTCTTCACTGTCATTTTCATTAAGTCCATTTTCTTGAACAAACCCTAGAAACAATCATCCATAGACTTCATCTTTTCCTTGGATCCTTCAATCCCTTAACATTATCATCATCTTAAAACCCTAAGTCATTCCAAGAGAGGAACACAAGACCATGCTATAGGAACCCTAATCCATGCACTAATATCACAAAATAAACGTTAGTCCATGCCTTTTCCAAGATCACAAGATAAACCCTAGTCCATTTATTTTCCAAGATCATAGGATAAACCCTAGATCACATAAATTCTCCAAGATATATTGCGTCTTCTTTTTCAATTATAGACTTCATATACTTCTTTTTGCACCCTTTAACCTCTTCTAGCACATCTTCTTCTATTTTTTGCACTTTAAACTTGATCTCTTGGATGGATTATATAAAATGTGCCACTTTCAAGCTATATTTATACTAATGCGACACCCTTTTAATTACAGTCATGTTAGGCCGACCTTAACAAAATTCTGGCCCAGTTAGGTCAGCCTTGGCAAAAATTCTGGCCCAATACAAAGACAACTTCATATCTTCTCAACCACAGGGAGTTAGGAATCATGCCGCCTATCACTAGAAAGGTCTCAGAATAGGCTATAGGATTATAGTCTTATTTTGTATTTAGCATCATTCTCATGAGACTCCCCCTAGATATGTATTCATGACCACTTCACGTCTTCATCAAGGGGCTTCTTTATAATTCACACCATCATGGTTATGTGGACACATCATCATCACTTTAGGGGCTTCTTCACGTGATCCATTTGTGTACAACTCAAAGTGGGCATGTGGAAATAACCACATGTTATCTCATCTTGTGAGGGCCATGCTTAACAACTATTGCACATGGGGACCACTTTGATGTCCTTACTGCAATGTCTTTTTACTAACGTTAACATCAATGAAAATGAAATGTATAACACCAGGTAGTAGAGAGTAATATTGCTTAATGTTGTGCTTAGTCCCATTATAGCAACAAGACAGTGGATCATATATCTAAATATGGTTTTAAGATGCCTAGTGGAATTTCAATATACCCAATTGGTACATGGAAGTGAAATTCCATATATAGGTAATGTATGATGTGGTACTACTCAAAGGGGTACCAACAATGGTTACGAGGGTGTCCAACTAGATGAAAACTCTTTTATTCCTTTGGTGTAGTCTTCCTCAGTTGTATACTTATCCACTGAATGACAAATCACTATGTTATTTATAGACATCAGATCACGTCTCTAGCCTTAAAAAAAATCTATAATTTTTGGCAAATGAAAGTTCTCTAATACAAAATGTTTTGTGCCTTAAAAGAAAAATTGGAAAATCATAGAATAAACAATAGAATAAAGAAAGATTTCAAAATGAATGGATCGAATTACCACATCAACAAACAATTGTAGACAAAAAAAATCATAATATCAACAATACTTAATTATTGATGAAAGCGATGTTCAATTGCCTCTTTGAGGGGGAAACCTCTAAATGAAGTCAAACTCCAATTACAAAATACTTCACAAAACATCTCATTACATTGCTTCTATTCATATATATAGTTTCTAGTGAATGAAATGTTCAGTAAGAAAGACCTTCTAGTAAGCCCTCTTGGTGAAGAAACTTTCTAGCAGGTAGAAGCTTATAGTAAGTCTTCTTACAATGATTTCACACTTTATCTACTTTATGGGCCTCATTTAATATAGGTGGACTCAATACATAACACTATGTATTTAAGGGGGTCAAAGAACCCTAATACATTCAACTCCTTGTGTCCACATTCTCACCAAAACCTATTGATTACCCAAGGCATTCCAAGTCTATATAAAGACAACCCTTACTAAGTTAAATGGTTCACCATGCTATTATCTAACTCTATTTCCTTATGCTCCAGTTCATTAAACCAATTGGCCAAGTTACCTAATGTCACATAAAAGTAAATCCTTTTTTCACAAAATAAAAACAATGAATTTAAACAATTTACTAAATTTGTCATTGTAGATTAATGTATTTTACTCCACAGAAACAACACAATAAATTAATGTATTTTATTCATTGACATTTTTTTCAATTACATTCTATAATGCTCCCAAATACATCATGCGATGATTGTTATAGGTTTTGAACCAAGGTGAAGATTGACTACCCAACAACCCTTTCTACAAAATACATTCATTTTTATTTATTAAAATTTGTACTCAATATACATATACATAATATTATTATTGCAATTAACCAACCACAATGATAACCACTAATTAATTAACTCCTTAGACTTCGTCAAATCTAAACATTTTAAAAAGGACAAACGACAGAAAGATACTATTGCTAAAAAGGTGCTTGGATGGACATGGTAAGGTAACTAACGTGAATTTTTTTTTTCCACAGAAAAAAAATCGTAACTTTATTAAAAGTTACATTCATCAGATAGACCACTATGTTTATCAGATCAGTGTCCATTTCCTCAAAATGTACAACACCAAAACTGCTTATTACAATAGGTAATAATTGATTTGAAAATCAAATTATATCAACCCAAATATTCAAAAAATAGTTAAACTACATTAAAAAAGAAAGTAGAATAAACACTATTCATTACAACCAATTGGCATGCATCGAAAAACTATGATAAATTTGTATATCATCTAATTCAGTTTTTATAAACATTCAAAATTGTCACACAAAAACCTGTCGTCAATATGACTGTCAAAAAATGTCCAGAAACTGTCACATAACTGTAACTATCCAAAAATGAACTTGTCCAGAAAACCATCCACACTGTCCAGAATACTCACTGTCCTAGGAGAATTGTCCAAAAAATATCATAAAAAATTGTCAAATATACAGCATAAAACTTTCAAGAAAGTCAAATGGATCTATGATGAGCACTGATACTCCAAATTCTAGTGTTATCCCCCCTCCAGCCAGAAAAAACTAAAAAACTTGAAAAGCTTCATGTGTTTCAGCTCCTCTATACTCCAGGATTTTCCAGTGACCTTCAATCACATTAGCACTTGCATTAGCTAAAGCATCGGCTTTAGCATTCCGTTCACGATAAATATGCTTGTAATCTACTTTGACAAGAAAATTAAATATTCTAATCACCTCCTGGAGGACCTGAGTAAGAACAATATTGTTGATTATGAACTTACCTGATACCCAATTGATCACCAACTGTGAATCCCCAAAAGTCTGAAAAGTTTGAACACCCTGCTTTAAAGCCAAAATGATAAGCAACTTTATAGCTAAAAGTTCAGCATAATTATTGGTTCCCAGCCCCAAACAAGCAGAGAAAACAAAATAGTGCTCATCAAATATATACAGTATGCCACTTGCCCCATAAATCTGAGGTATTCCAGCTGCCGAACCATCAAAATACCCCCAAGGAGATGATTTGTCAATTTGTTCCTTGACAACCATTCTTAAATTCACAACTCTGTTATCCAAGGGATAAGCACTCAGCAAACCCAGACATAAAGAAGTAACCAAATAAGACTTAGGCCGAATATCTTCAAAACAACATTGATTTCGAGCCTTCAATATAAACCAAGAAACAATAACTAGTAAGGATCTATACCTGGCCTCAGCATGCAGAACCCGGTTCTAGAGACAATCCAAAATAGATGTTCCATTCCACAAATTGTTATATCTTAACTTATCCTCAATTTCTGACCAAACCCTCTTAGTGAAAGAGCAATCGAAACCAATATGATAATTAGTTTCAGATTCCATATTACAGAGATAACACCTGCCAGGACCTTCTCTACCTTATCTACACAGTATGTCCCATGTTAATGCTTTCCTTGAAAACAAAAACCAGCAATAAATTTTTTATTTAAGTGGACACTAAAGTTTCCATAGCCACTTCCACCACTAGAAACATTCCATCTCATTTCTAGAGTAAATAAGATGAAAGTAGCCAGCTTTGGGAGTATACTTACTAGTTTTTGACAGGCTCCAAATCAGTTGATCATCCTCAATTGAAATACGAACATGGCTGGTTTTCAACAGAGCTACATAAGAATTCCAAATAATGATTTCCTAATCATCAAAACCAAGGAAATCAACATTTATTCAACCCTAATCTTGAAGTAATGTTGTCCCAATACAAGCAATATCTTTTAAGACAAAATAACCTTCATTATGTAGTTTAACAATCATGGACATTGGTAAATTATGCCTCTATTTGCATCCAAGCCATGGGTCAATACCAATATGTACCTCAGTTCCAGTCCATATTCTCCACATAGGTGACTATCCAATGAGATCATAAGACCAAAGAACTGCTTTCCAACAAATGGAAATACCATTCTTTTTCTTTACATCGCTCCTTATCCAATCTAGTAAAGATCACGGTGAAATGTACTTCTGGATAGCAATATGCACCCAAAGTCCTGTGCCATTAATCGAATTCCACACATTTTTAGCAGCAAGGGATTTTGCAAATAAGGCAGGTATTTTCAGACCCCAGCCTCCCAAAGACTTGGGATTGGCCATATCCTTCCATGAAGTTCATGGTAGTCCAGAAGCCTCACCATTTCCAGACCACAAGAATTTGAAACATATCCTTCTGATTCTTTCAAGAATTCCCACAGGTATCCAAAAATGCATCCAGTAAACAGGAATGGCCTCAAGAACGACCTTAACCAAAATAAGTTTTCCTCCCTTAGATAACCATCTAAAAATACAGTTCTTAATTCTCTTTTCCACTTTGGTAATGAGCCAATCCCAATCTTTCAACAGATATCTACAAGGTTTTAAATAAAAACCAAAATATTTCATATCCATCTCAATTTTTTCAACATTAAAAGAGAAAATGTTCTAAATTGAAATCAACTCGGATTCTTCCAATCCAGAAAAATAAAAAGAAGATTTATCCTCATTAATACTCATTCCAGAAGCTAAACAAAATACCATCACAACCTCATATAAAGTTGATAATGACTGTTCAGAACCATCTGTGACCAATATAATATCATCAACAAATAATATATGAGACAGAATAATATTGTTGCCAAAAGAGATACCCTGAAAAGCCCCACTTATTTGAGCTTTAAGAATGTACCTACTCAATCCTTCTACCACAATCAGAAAAAGTAAAGTAGCCAAAGGGCATCCTTGTCTGCGCCCCCTTCCAGATCTAAAAAAAGTAGATGCCACCCCATTTATAAGAACAACAAAAGAAACTAAAGTAATACTACTCGTGACCCATGTAATAAAAGGTACTGAAAATCCCATTTTGGACATGATTACCCGTAAATATGTCCAATTCACATGATCATATGCCTTAGATAAATCAATTTTAAGTACAACAGATTTCAAACCCTTACAATGAATGGAATGTAAGCCTTCTTGAATAATTCCAACAGCTTCATGAATTTGTCTACCGGGCAAAAAACCAAACTATTCTTTAGAAATAATTCTTCCCAAGATCTTTTTAATTCGAGTAGAAATGATTTTACCAATTATCTTATATGTAAAATTACATAAAGATATTGGTCTAAAGTCATCAAATGACTTAGGCCTATCAGTCTTGGGAATCAAAGCAATAAAGGTGGTATTAAATACAGCAGGGATCTTCCCACTGATTCTGGAATCTTCAACAACTCTTAACAGATCCCTTCCCAATACCTCAAAAATAGCCCTATAAACTTCCATAGGGATCCCATCAGGTCCAGGACTCTTATCATTTTTACTGATAGACAAAATAGACTGAATTTCCTCAATAGTAACAGGAATCATAAGATCTAAATTTTCACTTTCAGAAATATCAGAAGGAAAATTATCAGCAATATCCAGAATTTCAGGCAGATGTAGATTTGCATCTTCTTTTAATAAGGTTTCAAAGTGATGAACACCCACCCCAGCAATAGACTCAAAACCCTCAATAATGTTTCCCCTATCATCTGCAATCTTCGATATAGAGTTTGTATATTTCCTGTGATTTGCAAATTTATGAAAGAAAGGGGTATTATCATCACCACAAAGCAACCAAATAGCCCTGCTTTTCTGTCTAGCTTCTTTTTCTCTGTCTAACAAAATATTTCTCTTTCTAGATTCTAGTACATAAAGAGAAGCCTTATTCTTAGTAGTGGAAAAACCGAAACCTAAATTAGAGAAAGCATCCTCTAATAAAAACTCAATCTCAATTAAATCTTATATCTTCAACAACTCTTAACAGATCCCTTCCCAATACCTCAAAAAGAGCCCTATAAACTTCCATAGGGATCCCATCAGGTCCAGGACTCTTATCATTTTTACTGATAGACAAAATAGACTGAATTTCCTCAATAGTAACAGGAATCATAAGATCTAAATTTTCACTTTCAGAAATATCAGAAGGAAAATTATCAGCAATATCCAGAATTTCAAGCAGATGTAGATTTGCATCTTCTTTTAATAAGGTTTCAAAGTGATGAACACCCACCCCAGCAATAGACTCAAAACCCTCAACAATGTTTCCCCTATCATCTGCAATCTTCGATATAGAGTTTGTATATTTCCTGTGATTTGCAAATTTATGAAAGAAAGGGGTGTTATCATCACCACAAAGCAACCAAATAGCCCTGCTATTCTGTCTAGCTGCCGAACCATCAAAATACCCCCAAGGAGATGATTTGTCAATTTGTTCCTTGACAACCATTCTTAAGTTCACAACTCTGTTATCCAAGGGATAAGCACTTAGCAAACCCAGACATAAAGAAGTAACCAAATAAGACTTAGGCTGAATATCTTCAAAACAACATTGATTTCGAGCCTTCCATATAAACCAAGAAACAATAACTAGTAAGGATCTATACCTGGCCTCAGCATGCAGAACCCAGTTCTAGAGACAATCCAAAATAGATGTTCCATTCCACAAATTGTTATATCTTAACTTATCCTCAATTTCTGACCAAACCCTCTTAGTGAAAGAGCAATCGAAACCAATATGATAATTAGTTTCAGATTCCATATTACAGAGATAACACCTGCCAGGACCTTCTCTACCTTATCTACACAGTATGTCCCATGTTAATGCTTTCCTTGAAAACAAAAACCAGCAATAAATTTTTTATTTAAGTGGACACTAAAGTTTCCATAGCCACTTCCACCACTAGAAACATTCCATCTCATTTCTAGAGTAAATAAGATGAAAGTAGCCAGCTTTGGGAGTATACTTACTAGTTTTTGACAGGCTCCAAATCAGTTGATCATCCTCAATTGAAATACGAACATGGCTGGTTTTCAACAGAGCTACATAAGAAATCCAAATAATGATTTCCTAATCATCAAAACCAAGGAAATCAACATTTAGTCAACCCTAATCTTGAAGTAATGCTGTCCCAATACAAGCAATATCTTTTAAGACAAAATAACCTTCATTATGTAGTTTAACAATCATGGACATTGGTAAATTATGCCTCTATTTGCATCCAAGCCATGGGTCAATACCAATATGTACCTCAGTTCCAATCCCTATTCTCCACATAGGTGACTATCCAATGAGATCATAAGACCAAAGAACTGCTTTCCAACAAATGGAAATACCATTCTTTTTCTTTACATCGCTCCTTATCCAATCTAGTAAAGATAACGGTGAAATGTACTTCTGGATAGCAATATGCACCCAAAGTCCTGTGCCATTAATCGAATTCCACACATTTTTAGCAGCAAGGGATTTTGCAAATAAGGCAGGTATTTTCAGACCCCAGCCTCCCAAAGACTTGGGATTGGCCATATCCTTCCATGAAGTTCATGGTAGTCCAGAAGCCTCACCATTTCCAGACCACAAGAATTTGAAACATATCCTTCTGATTCTTTCAAGAATTCCCACAGGTATCCAAAAATGCATCCAGTAAACAGGAATGGCCTCAAGAACGACCTTAACCAAAATAAGTTTTCCTCCCTTAGATAACCATCTAAAAAGCCAGTTCTTAATTCTCTTTTCCACTTTGGTAATGATCCAATCCCAATCTTTCAACAGATATCTACAAGGTTTTAAATAAAAACCAAAATATTTCATACCCATCTCAATTTTTTCAACATTAAAAGAGAAAATGTTCTAAATTGAAATCAACTCGGATTCTTCCAATCCAGAAAAATAAAAAGAAGATTTATCCTCATTAATACTCATTCCAGAAGCTAAACAAAATACCATCAAAACCTCATATAAAGTTGATAATGACTGTTCAGAACCATCTGTGACCAATATAATATCATCAACAAATAATATATGAGACAGAATAATATTGTTGCCAAAAGAGATACCCTGAAAAGCCCCACTTATTTGAGCTTTAAGAATGTACCTACTCAATCCTTCTACCACAATCAGAAAAAGTAAAGTAGCCAAAGGGCATCCTTGTCTGTGCCCCCTTCCAGATCTAAAAAAAGTAGATGCCACCCCATTTATAAGAACAACAAAAGAAACTAAATTAATACTACTCGTGACCCATGTAATAAAAGGTACTGAAAATCCCATTTTGGACATGATTACCCGTAAATATGTCCAATTCACATGATCATATGCCTTAGATAAATCAATTTTAAGTACAACAGATTTCAAACCCTTACAATGAATGGAATGTAAGCCTTCTTGAATAATTCCAACAGCTTCATGAATTTGTCTACCGGGCAAAAAACCAAACTATTCTTTAGAAATAATTCTTCCCAAGATCTTTTTAATTCGAGTAGAAATGATTTTACCAATTATATTATATGTAAAATTACATAAAGATATTGGTCTAAAGTCATCAAATGACTTAGGCCTATCAGTCTTGGGAATCAAAGCAATAAAGGTGGTATTAAATACAGCAGGGATCTTCCCACTGATTCTGGAATCTTCAACAACTCTTAACAGATCCCTTCCCAATACCTCAAAAAGAGCCCTATAAACTTCCATAGGGATCCCATCAGGTCCAGGACTCTTATCATTTTTACTGATAGACAAAATAGACTGAATTTCCTCAATAGTAACAGGAATCATAAGATCTAAATTTTCACTTTCAGAAATATCAGAAGGAAAATTATCAGCAATATCCAAAATTTCAGGCAGATGTAGATTTGCATCTTCTTTTAATAAGGTTTCAAAGTGATGAACACCCACCCCAGCAATAGACTCAAAACCCTCAACAATGTTTCCCCTATCATCTGCAATCTTCGATATAGAGTTTGTATATTTCCTGTGATTTGCAAATTTATGAAAGAAAGGGGTGTTATCATCACCACAAAGCAACCAGATAGCCCTGCTTTTCTGTCTAGCTTCTTTTTCTCTGTCTAACAAAATATTTCTCTTTCTAGATTCTAGTACATAAAGAGAAGCCTTATTCTTAGTAGTGGAAAAACCGAAACCTAAATTAGAGCAAGCATCCTCTAATAAAAACTCAATCTCAACTAAATCTTATATCTTCAACAACTCTTAACAGATCCCTTCCCAATACCTCAAAAAGAGCCCTATAAACTTCCATAGGTATCCCATCAGGTCCAGGACTCTTATCATTTTTACTGATAGACAAAATAGACTGAATTTCCTCAATAGTAACAGGAATCATAAGATCTAAATTTTCACTTTCAG
>LPNX010301814.1:282156-433336 GCA_001517045.1 Pseudotsuga menziesii
TTTTCTGTCTAGCTTCTTTTTCTCTGTCTAACAAAATATTTCTCTTTCTAGATTCTAGTACATAAAGAGAAGCCTTATTCTTAGTAGTGGAAAAACTGAAACCTAGATTAGAGCAAGCATCCTCTAATAAAAACTCAATCTCAACTAAATCTTTAGTGTCTTGTTCTTTCCTTTTAATAGACCAACAAATAGAAACATTCTTAATCTTTTTAAGATTAGCAAAAAACTAAGAAGCAGTAGACAAAACAAAATTCTCATCAAACACCTTCCAGGTATTTTTCAATAAAATAACCAGATCCTCATGCTCCAGCCAATGAGGATTAAACTTGAATGGAGAATTTTATTTATTATCATGACCCAAAATCTGTAAAAATACAGGATGATGATCTGATTCTCCCCCATAACCCACCCATTGATGAAAGAAAAGCTCATATTCCAATAGGTCTATAGAAATCATCAATCTATCAAGTCTTTTACTAACATTCTCACTACCAACTCTCCTATTATTCCAACTGGGTAGAGTCACATTAGGCAAGATATCCACCAGACCATGATCATCCAAAATTTTTGAAAAAAAATAAGATAGACAGTCAATTCTAGCCCTATCTCCCCAAATTTCTGATATCCCCATGGAAAAATTTAGATCCCCACCAAAAATAATCTTAGTACAGTTAGCACTAATAAAATCCAAGAGATTGTTCCAGAACCCTTCCCTGTCAACATATGGTCCATATATGTTAACAAAACAAATCTCCATTTGAATTTCAGTAGAATATAGAGAAACACATCATCCCGATTCCATTGCCCAGGAATTCAATAAAAGTAGAAAACGATTCCTCCAACCCACTGGAAAACCCCCCAATTTCCCTTTGGCATCCATAGAACAAAAATTTCACCCATGCAATAATAATTCCATATTACCAGCAAACAGAACCCCATCACCCATAGTTTCTTGTAGAAACAGAACATCCACAGACTGATCAGACACCAACCTACATATAGCTAGTTTTTTAGATTTACTAGCTAAACCTCTACAATTAAGGGTCATTACTATCATAATGAAACCCTACAACGGGAATCCACATGTCTAAGTTCCCCAACAACATTAGAAGGATCAAACCCATTAATAGACTCAACTAAATTAGTAGGAGTCAAAAATCTCTTATAACCCAGAGCTGAGACCGAATCCAATACCTTGGAACGAGATCTCAAAAAGTAACCCAATCCAACTCCTTTGGACTCCTTAATAGGGGGGGAAAACCCTAAATCCTTAAGGATGGACTCACCCAAAATAAAATTATCCAGATGATCCATACCTGGCTTCAGGAAATTATTGAGAAGGTTACCCTCCTCAAAATCAACCAAAGAAGTCAGACTCAGAGGTTTTAAAGTCGAATCAGAATTCCCCTCATCTATAGGCTCAACAGAATTAACACAAATAAAAGACATCGCAGGTGATAAACAATTTTTTTCATAGTTAAATGGAATCAAAGGTATAATTCCCTCACGAATATCAATGGATAAGTCTAGTTTAGCAGGTAAATTAACAGAAAAATCATCAGGAAATTTAGCAGGAAATTCTTTAAAAATTTTAACAGGAAATGTAGCGGGAAAATTGACAGGAAAATCAATAGGAGTATCATCTTTCTTAATCTTCCAAACACTTTTGGACTTGGGTAAAGAGGGCAATTGATTTTTCAAAAAAGGTAAGTGACAGTGAGCTAGCAAATGTCCATAGCTATGACAACGATTGCACAAAAAGGGCAATCCTACATAATCCAGAGACTGGGTAAAAACAATATCTCCTTTCTTAATGACAATGTCTTCAGTAAGACCATTACCCATATCAATAAGGACCAATACTTTCCCCAAACAACATATACCAATTTTTAAAAAAGACAAATCTGCCTCAAGAAAATTCCCAATAGAATTTCCAATCATCTTAAAAAATTCCACACACCAAAATTCGAATGGAAAATTTGGCAATTTAACCCAAATGGGTATAGAGTCATACCTCTCTATTCGCGAATCAAATAGAGGTGTCCAGTGCTTGAGAAAAAGTCCCGAATTCTCCCATTTCCAATTCCCTTTAAGAATGACTTCCACATCATCTGGATTCTGAAATTTGAAGGCTAACCATCCCCTGGGGAGAATAAAGATTTTCGGACAGATGCTAACCTTCCGTAACCAAGAATCAGAAACCCATCTATGTAAACCATCAGGACTAAATTTTCTTCCTCCAAAACGGCCCACAAGAGTAAGAGCATTGGTAAGAACAATTTCATTTAAAGGAACATCCTCTCCCACTACCAGAAGCAATGGTTTTTCCATTTTTTGCACACATTTACTAGATTTCTTACCAAAACCCTTCTTCGGAATAGTATGCACATACGGGTCAACCCTAATATTATCCTCAGAAGAGACCCCAAAGTCAGTGAAACCCTCAAATATGTACGACGCAGTGGAATTAATACAGACAGAAGGAATCAAGGACTCAACAAGCTCCGAAGTTTTAAGTACTGGTAAATCATTCTGTCCAAATAATGGAGAAGCAACTGGTAAGGACCCAAGATTCAAAACTGATTTTCTCCCATTCACCGACAGTAAACTCTCAAAACAATCCTCCTCCATATGAAGACCCAAATCCTTCACATTTGCACCAGACAAATCATTAAAGGAAAAATCAGAATGCTTCTTAACGGTAGAAACCTTTTCCAACACAAATGGCTTCAAACACTGCAGATACTCAAAAATCCCCTTAGGGATCACCCTCGATGAATTAAAAACCCAGGTGTTATGTGATGAACGGGATAAAGCTTTAGCCTCCTGTAAATTCATCACACCACTTGCAAAGATAAACATAACCCTAAACCCAAAACACCACAGTTTGAACCAGATTCCAAACAACAGCCCCACCACCTTAACCAGACAATAACCAGATCAAAACAGAGCAGGTAAACCCCAGGAAAAAGAAATGCACCCTCCACCCAAAGCACACTGTAGAACTAGAAATACCGACAAAAGTTAACTGCTGCTGCCAACAACAGAAAACCAAAATAACATCCAAGATAAAATCCCAAATACAGTACCCAGGACATGGGGTAAAGACTCAAACTTCAGTAAAACCAGTACCAAAGCTAACCCATGTCTAGATATACACAGGAAATAAGTATATACCTAAGTCAAAACAAAATAATTGATCATAGCAGTGTAGGTGTATACATACCGACACCAACTCAAATGTTCAGCATTATGCGCCTGTAAATCCCTTTAAAATTCTGCAGTGCACAAGGAAAACCACTACAATCCTCCAAGAAACCAACAACGTAAACAACAATCGCCAAGAAATCACCGTCAGGATAGGGATTTTCCACCACCGTAACACCCAAACAAAAAACCAAAAGGAAATCTATGAGCAATGTCAACGCCAAGACAAACCGACACCAAGCCGAAAGTCCAGAATTCTACGCCAGTAAAACCTATATAAGTCGAAATTACTCCATTAATGTTAAATTTTCATATTCTTAGCTAAAACATTAGTATTTCATTTCATTTTCATAACAAAAGCATATAAGTAGGATCAATGAAAGAAACAGTATCACAAGAACAACACAGATTTATCCTAGGAAAACCCTAAAGGGAAAAACCCAGCAAAAGCTTCCTCAATATAGATGCCCCAAAAGGATAAAAGATAAAACCAGCAAGGAGATCAAAGACTGATCCTCCTCCTTCTCCAACTACTTCTCTCTCTCCACTAATGCGCTACACAAGTGAGAGTGTGTGCTCCAAATAAGGAGCGCTACACCTCTATTTATATTCATCCGTTCACTTTAATTAACTCATCTGACATGTAGGCTCAAGTTAAATCATGTAGGCTTGAGTTACACATGTAGGCTCAAGTAACCACACTGGGGTGCTAATGACCCACCTTTACAATTAGAGTGGACTACCTCATGAATCTTATTAGTTCTTTCGATTAGAAGCATCAGGGTACAAAGTAATACAAGTGGTTCTCCCGGTAGGACCATCGAGGACCATGAAAAGATACATATAGAATATTCTTCAAAGTTACAATATTTCAACACTCCCCCTTAACGAGAAGGGTATTCTACAACAACATCAACAGCAACAATAATAGGAGAGAGAGAGAGATAGGACATCATCAACATCATCAGGGTAACACACCTATAAATCATTGGAAGCTTTTTCAACATAATGTAGTCTTCATCTTCAATCTTCAGTCTTCAGGAACATCAACACTTTGATCGCTTCGATCAGCAACAATCTTTGATCGCTTCGATCAGCAACATCTTTGACCTTTCGATCAGCAGCAACATCTTCAGTACTTTGACCTTTCGATCAACAACATCATCTTCAGCACTTTGACCTTTCGATCAGCAACAACATCTTCAACACTTTGACCTTTCAATCAGCAACATCATCTTCAGCACTTTGACCTTTCGATCAGCAACATCATCTTCATACTCTGATCTTTCGAACAGCAACATCATCATCATCATACTCTGATCTTTCGATCAGTACGCCATCATCATCAACAACAACCTGCAATCCACAACACGAAGACGAAAGTCTTCGGATCACTTTTGGACCTATGTCCAGGGATGATACAATCCTACCACATTCTTGACAACTGAAGTCACCAGAATGATTACAAGATAATCAGTCCCAATCACTTTAGGACTAGGTCCAAGGATGATGCAATCCTATTGCATTCTCAACAACCGAAGTCACCGGATTGATTACGGGATAATCAGTCCCTATCACTTTAGGACTAGGTCCAAGGATGATGCAATTCTACCACATTCTCAGGGACCGAAGCCTCAAGATACCTTTCTGAACCAAATTTCAAGGATGATGCAATCCTGCCACATTCTCGGGGACCGAAGCCTCCGGATACCTTTCTGAACCGAAGTTCAAGGATGATGCAATCCTGCCACATTCTCGGGGACCGAAGCCTCCAGATACCTTTCTGAACCGAAGTTCAAGGATGATGCAATCCTGCCACATTCTCGGGGACCGAAGCCTCTGGATACCTTTCTGAGCCAAAGTTCAAGGATGATGCAATCCTACCACATTCTCAGGGACCAAAGCCTCCAGATACCTTTCTGAACTGAAGTTCAAGGATGATGCAATCCTACCACATTCTCGGGGACCGAAGCCTCCAGATACCTTTCTGAACCGAAGTTCAAGGATGATGCAATCCTTCCACATTCTTAAGGACCGAAGCCACCGGATCTATTCTAGATAGATGTCCCAGGATGATACAATCCCTCTTCATTCTTGAGGACCGAAGTCACCGGATCTCTTTAGGGAAAGTGCCCATGGATGATACAATCCCACTGCAACATCACTACTCCCCCTTTCGAGGAAGGTATTTCCGAACAACACCAAGCTTGTCCTAAAAGTGTTCGAACTCTACTCGAGACAGAGGCTTCGTCAGCACATAAACAACTTGTTCATCAATACTCACATACTGGAGCTTTATGGCTCCCTTCTGCATCATATCTTGAATGTAGAAATACTTGATTTCTATGTGATTCGATCTATCGTGGAATACTGGGTTCTCTATCATCTTTATACAAATTTGATTATAACATAGAATCACGGTAGTGTTCAACTCTAGGTTGAATAATCCTAACATTAGCTTTCAAAGCCATATGGCTTCACAACTAGTAGAGCAAGCTGCTATATATTCTGCTTCAGTTGTGCTCAAAGCAACACTAGACTGCTTTTTTCTAAACCATGAAATCATAGCAGAACCCAAACTATAACATCCACCTGAAGTGCTTTTTTTGTATGAGATACTTCCAGCCCAATCTGCATCTGTGTAGCCATACAATCTATACTCATGGCTACCATCATAGTATAGACCAAAGTCTATAGTCCCTTTCAGATATCTCATTACATGTTTTGCAACTACTAAGTGAACCCGTCTTGGTTGAACAAGATATTGACTCAAAGTGTTCACAGCAAAACAAATGTCTGGTCTGGTATTTGTTAAGTACATCAATGACCCAATGATTTGTGTGTAGTGAGTCTCATCCACTAATTCTGATGGGTCATCGACTAACAACTTCAGTTTGGAGTCCATGGGTGTGGCCATGGCTTTGCATTCCAACATATTGAATCTCTTCAATATCTCTACCATATACTTTCCTTTGTTGATAAAGATTCATTCTGAACTTTTCCATACTTCCAGACCTAGGAAATAATGCATTAACCCAAGGTCTTTCATTTCAAATTCTTCTGCTAGTTTCTTCTTGCTTTCCATAATCTATTTCTCATTCCTTGTCAAGAATAAGTCATCCACATATAACAACAGGATGACAGGTTCATCTTCTACAACCTTAAGATAAAGGTTAGGATCAGCTTTACTCTTGGTGAAGCCCATGCTTGACAGGAAACTGTCTATCCTTTCATACCAAGCTCGAGGAGCTTGTTTTAGGCCATACAAGGCCTTATTCAACTTGCATACATGAGTATGTCTATCTTCAACTTCAAATCCTTGTGGTTGTTCTATGTATACTTCTTCTTCGATCGTACCATTCAGAAAAGCTATTTTCACATCCATCTGGTGTAATTCCCACTTCATCATAGATGCAAGTGCCATGATATCTCTAATCGAAGTATACCGTGCTAATGGGGCAAATGTTTCTTCATAATCAATTCCCTCTTTTTGAGAGAATCCTCTAGCCACAAATCTTGATTTATACTTCTCGATACTTCCGTCAGCTGCATGCTTTATTTTGAAAATCCATTTGGAGGATACTATGCTCTTTCCTTTTGGTTTGGGAACTATATCCCATACATCATTCTTCATTATTGACTGGTATTCTTTAGTCATTGCTTCTACCCATTCTTTCTTCTGTACACCTTCTTCATGGCTTGTAGGTTCTTGTTCTACAAGATCACACATCAAGGCTACATAATTGGAAAAAGTATTAGGCTTCTTTCTTTCCCTTGTGGAGCCTTCAGGAGCTCCATATCTTTCTGCTTCTCGTATAATTTCTCTTGTCCAAGCAGGCTTTCTCTTTCATGATATCTTCATCATGGGAGGTTCTTGTGGTTCTGCTAAGTCATGTTCTTAAGGACCTTCATCTTCAGGGAGACATGTAGTTTCTTTATTTTTGGGAGATGTCTCTTCTTCATACACTTCTTCATGTTGGCACTTCCTGGATCTCTTGAGGGATGTCTCTTCATCAAATGTCACATCTCGACTGATTTCCATGTGATGGAATCCAGGAATATAGATTCTGAATGCTTGGATACTTCACAATATCCAACAAATATCCCCTTCTTTCTGGAAGGGTCTAACTTGGTTCTTTTCTCTTTTGGTCTATGAATATATACTGGAAAACCAAATATATTGAGGTGACTTACCTCAGGCTTCTTTCCTATGAACATCTCTTCTGGAGTCTTGAACCCAAGAGCACTGTGAGATATTCTATTCTGCACATACATAGCAGTTCTTGCTACTTCTTCCCATAGATGCATTGGAAGATCTTGATCATATATCATTGTCTTCACTGCCTCCATGATGGTTCTGTTCTTTCTTTCCGTAACCCCATTTTGTTGAGGATTGTAGGGAGTATTTAGTTCCCTCTTGATTCCGGCATCTTTGCAAAAGGCCTCAAACTCTTTTAAGGTATATTCTCCTCCATTGTCTAATCGAAGTGAAGTTTATTTTCTTGTCTGAAAGATTTTCTATCAAGGATTTGAACTCCTTGAATTTCTCAAACACTTCACTCTTTGCTTTCAAGAAGTATATCCAAGTCTTTCTTGAAAATTCATCAATGAATGTGATATAATATTCAAATCCACTTAATGATGTAGAAGACATTGGACCACATACATCTGAATGAATCAATTCCAACGTACCTTTTGTTTTAGTTTCACTCTTCGGAAATGGATTCTTGATGTTCTTTCCCTTCACACATCCTTTGCAAATGCCTTCATGCTTGATCTTCATGTATGGTAATCCTGTCACTACTTTGTTCACATGAGGTAGAGATTTGTAATTAATGTGGGAAAGCCTTCTATGCCATAGTTCACTAGGATCAGTGGACTCATGAACAAAGGTTGTTTCTGAGTTCCCCTTGAGTTTATACAAGCCTCCTTCTTCTTTACCAATGATGATTGCATCTTCAATATTCTTTCCTTTGGGCCACATGAGTACTTGGAAATCTATGAAAGCAACTCTAAATCCTTTCTTATCTAAAGCTAAGATAGAAAGTAATTTCTTCTTTAAACTAGGTACATATAATACATCTTTCATCTTTAAAGGATTACCTGAATCAAGTTTGTAGCTTGCTTCACCAACTCCTTTGATCAGATATTGATAGTCATCTCCTAGGGATACTTTCTGAGGAGAGCTTCTTTCTTCAAGTTTGGGCAAAGTTTTCTTTTGTCTCTTCATGTGCTTTGAAGCACCACTATCAATAAGCCAAGTGTCTTCTCCAGGTGTTATAGACCCAGAGAGTGCAGAGAATAGTACATACTCTTTTGCATCTTCTTCTTTTGCTTGCTTTCTTGGAGGTCTTTCTTCTTCTTCTTCTTCATCTTCATCTTCCACTAGATGAGCATGATATCTTTTTTTGTTGTTGATCCTCTTCTTATACTCTTTCTTCTTTATAGGACAATTTCAGGCAATGTGTCCTATCTTATTACAATGAAAACATTGAAAACTAGAGTAGTCTTTTTCTGGAGGATTTTCCCTTCTCCATTGGATTCTTCTAGGAGGTTGAGACTCCTTGAAGTTTCTTCTCTTGAAGTTATATTGACTTCTTCTTCTCTTGGTGTGAGTGGATAGGGCTTGATCATCTTCCTTTAGCAAGGCTTCTCTATTTGCCACTCTAGTCTCTTCTTGAATACATTGTTCCCATACTACTTCAAACATCATGCTTTCTTTTTTGGCACACATCATCTAGATGACAGATTCCCAGGGTCTAGTGATACCATTGAGAGCAGTCATGACCAATTCATCTTCATCAAGCTTATCTCCAATAGCTTCTAGCTGCTCTTTGATCTGAGAAACCCTTGTGAAGTAGTCTTGGATGGATTCTCCATGACTCATCTTGGTGCTCTTCAGTTGAGCTCTTAGATTCATCTTCCTGTTGATGTTTCATCCCTTATACATTCTGGAAATAGCATCATACATTTCTTTTGGATTCTTCTTGGATGACACTTGAGGAATCAAGTGATCCTTGATGGAGTCAACAATAATCCTTTGTGCTCTAATCATATCCTTTCTGTGCTTCTCTTTGGCTTCAACTTCTTCAGGTTCTGAAACTTCTTCTTTGACATACTTATCAAGATAATTCTCTTGGAGAATGAGACCAATCCTGTATTTCCATGCTCAGAAATTTTCTATTCCTTCTAGCTTGCCCTCAAGCTTAGTGCTTGGGGCCATCTTGTCAGAAAATCACAAAAAATTGAAATTTTGCGGAATGAGAAACTGACCTTACTAGGAGATGCACTTGAATGAGGTGAGTTGACTAGAGTGCTTGGATCCTGGAGATTTCAATTCTTCACCTTCGAAATTGGACTTGAAAGATTTAGATTCTGTAGTTTTCTGGTATAGCTGTCAAACTAGGGTTTGACTTTTTCGGAGACTCACACATCCAAAAAATGTGATTCCAGGCTCAAAATATGCACTCTGGGAGGGTGCAACTTTCCATGCAATCAGTTTTCTGAAACTCAATTTTTTTTGCCGAAACCCTAATTTCTTCTAGGGAGAGAGAGAGGGAATTTTATCTTGTGAAAGCTGTCCTATTTAGGTTAGCTATGATACCATGTTAACTTTTCATATGCTTAGCTAAAACATTAGTATTTCATTTAATTTTCATAACAAAAGCATATAAGCAGGATCATTGAAAGAAACAGTATCATAAGAACAACACAGATTTATCCTGGGAAAACCTTAAAGGGAAAAACCCAGCAAAAGCTTCCTCAATATAGATGCCCCCAAAAGATAAAAGATAAAACCAGCAAGGAGATCAAATCCTGATCCTCCTCCTTCTCCAGCTACTTCTCTCTCTCCACTAATGCGCTACACCTCTATTTATATTCATCCGTTCACTTTAATTAACTCATCCGACAAGTAGGCTCGAGTTAAATCATGGAGGCTCGAGTTACACATGTAGGCTCAAGTAACCACACTGGGGTGCTAATGACCCACCTTTAAAATTAGAGGGGACTACCTCATGACTCTTATTAGTTATTCCGATTATAAGCATCGGGGTACAAAGTAATACAAGTGGTTTTCCCGGTAGGACCATTGGGGACCTCAAAAAGATACATATAGAATATTCTTCAAAGTTACAATATTTAAACAATTAAAACCTCAACACTCCTTCAAGAAATCATCCAAGAAAACAACAAGCGCCAAAAAACAACGAACGGATAGAATTATTCCACCACCCTATCACCCAAAACAAAACACTAGAAGGAGACCTACTAACGATGTCACCACCAAAAACACAGTAATGAAATGCGAAACTAACCAAGAAAGAACCCAACACTAGTATCAATGGGAAGTAATAAAGTCAATCCTGCACATATCCCTATCCAAATCCGCCAGCCAACGTGTCCAGCAATGGCCTCCCCCAAATGTGGCATGTACCTACACCAAAATCAAATAAAAAAGGTCAAAATAAATGCCTTTCGACGCCAGTACCATGCCACATGTCCAACATTCATCACCTTCAATCTTTAGGAGTACAATCGGTCATAATTGCCTTAATTCGTTGCCTTCAGGAGTACGTTCTGTCGCCTTCCAGCTCCTAAATATCCCCTTATCAAACTACTTAAGCGAGCCAACTAACATGAATATATCCAAGGTACAAGTAGTTTAAGATATATTAATACAGTTGCACTTGAAATCTAGATTTCAAATTAGGCATCATTAAAAGTGGCGAGAGGAAAATATTTTTCTTTTCCCAATAAAATGTTATCATCCATTTCAATATGGTGGAAAACTCCTGTTATTTTGTCTTTTGTATCATGCAATTTAATATTGTGAGAAAATCTGTTTTTTTAATGGATTCATATAATACACTCTATTATACGTAAATGAATTTATTGTTTCTTAATATATTGCAAGTAGCTAGGTGCTTTATAGTTTGGTATGGAAGAGATGTTTCCGCATAAGTAAAGTAACAGTACAGAAACTGTTGAAAAAAAGTAATAGTACAGAAAAAATAGTTAAAAAAATAAAATCATGTCTATTCATAAAATAAAAACTTAAAACCAAATGAAAATAAATTAAAAAATCCATGTCCTCTTATAAAATAAAATAAAATTAAAATTAACATAAATGTACCCAAACTTAGGTGTATTTTGTTTTTTTAAATATAATAAGTTAGGATACAAATATTTTACACCTAAAAAATTGGATCCCTTTGATTACTTGGTAGATCCAACTTTAAAATAGTTCTATGCTAATTGCTAGTTAATTAAGATAAAAATTTCAATAATTAATTTAATAATTTAATGATGTAGTAAATTTGGTGATCTAAAAAGTTAAAATTTACATAGATTTGAATATAGATTAATTTTTTAATGTTCACATGGATACCTCCTATTACATTATATATGGAAATTTCATCATACTGAAACTAGAGCTTAAATGAAAATTTTAATAATTTGTAAAGAAAAGGATCATTTTACGAAAGAAAGAGGAAGATTAGTGAGATTGATTCAAGGTTTGTGGTAAGAAAGGAGAGTAAAAATGTAATAATATCCACATTTTCTAATAACTGGCTAGGGAGGCTACGAGTTTGTAATATAAAATAAAATTGTAAATTTTTTGAAGGAGATTCTAAAGTCAAATGTCTCTCAATTAACGGAATAATGATCGTATATCTACGAAGTAGAATCCCTTGGTGTGGACCCCACCCTACGTCATAAGTTAGATGTAGCCGACTATGCCTAAATCAATTTGTGAATAGATGAGACGCCCTAGTTATTTTAGTGGTTTCCTAGTTTAGGATAATGTTGTAGACCCCCTAGTGCTATGCAAATGTTATTTGGGGTCCATTAGCCACTTGATGCACCCTCATGCATGAGTTTAGGAGCTCTAGAGACCAATCGCTAGATTTTAGGAGCCCACTCTGATTTTTAGGTGTCCCACCTTTAGTTCACCCTCACTTGGGTGGAGTTAGCCTCCAATGGCCACCTTCAGTTCACCTTCAGTTAGCTAATGCACCTCTTTTGCATGATTTAAGGATAAATGCGCCCATGCTTACCTACTAGGGTTTGATAACCGATTGTTGATTGATTCAGTTTTCCAGAATTGCACTGGTGATGTCTACAGTGTTGATTTTTCCTATGCTAGTCATGTATACAGTCAGGGATTCGAATCACTCCTGGAGTATTCGAATTTCCTCCTTTTTACTATGTATTGTTCATACATAGATTAATGCATATTGTTACCAGTTATTGCTGTCAATTGAGTGTTTCTTCTTTGCTTAATTTCACAGTGCATTTTTAACATTTTTTACAGTACAATTCATCATTCTTCCTAAAACTTTCACTATGAAATATTATTAATCCTGGTGATCTCCTATGAACCATCATTTCACTTGGTATCAGAGCTCTACAAATCTAGTTTATCTTCAATTTGAGAGTTTTTATGCAGGTTTTGAGAAGATTTTAGTAAAAACATTTGTTGTTGCTACAACTACAAAATGGAGAATTCAACACCCTTGACACCAAGAATCCTCACACCTTTCAATTACCTAGATTGGAGGGAAGATATGCAGATAGTCTTTCACAACAAGAGTCTGTACAAGGACACAATGGGAAAGTAGGTTGAACCCCATGAAGCTCTAGAGAAATCAAAGCACCTAAACAACCTTGATGAAGCTTTTGGTTTTATGTGTATTCATATCTCCAGATAATTACTCTTCCATCTTGATGGATCGAAAATCCCAAGGGAGTTATGGTTGAAGCTCGAATATTTGTTTGGAAAACAAGATGAGCTAACACGCCACATTTTGGAGAATGAATTAATTTCTCTTCAACCCAACATATTTGAAACCATTCAATAGTTCTTGACCAAATTTAGTTCTTTGGTCATGCAGTGCTAACAATGTGGAATTGACAGGAAGGATGACCAACTGGTGTTATCTATTCTGAGTAATCTTGGCCCTAAATTTTTAGTATTTGTGTCCACTTTCAACTCCCGGATAATGACAACCCCAAACTGGAAAATTCCTTCTCTGGATGCATTCACTGAATCCTAATCCAAGAACAATATAAACTGATCCAAATGGGATCCTTGAAATACTCCAAGAATCAAGCTCTTTTGGTTTAGGAGTCAACAAATGTGAATGAAATAGGGAAGTAGAAGGGAAAGGGAAAGAATAATTCTAAATCCAAACGAAAGGAGAAGCCTAATCCATCCGATAGAGCCTCGAGTTCCAAGAAGGATAAGCAGAAGAGGTCTAAAAAGACCAAGTGTACCTAGTGCAAGAAAGGAAACCATCTAGAGAGTAGTTGTATGAAGAATACTATATATCATATGACCACACTTATTGAACATAACCACATTACCCTCCCGGAAGGCACAGGGAATATTGATTCTAGAAACAAGTCAGATGATCATGGGAGATTCCATGAAATGAAGGCTGGATTTTCACAATCTCAATATTTACTGATATATTCTAGAGCCTCCAACCACATAGTTTCCTCCAAAGATTCATTTTCTTCTTTAGATCTCACTGATGCTCCAAGAATTCACATGGGATATGATTCATAGATCCTAGCTGTAGGGAAGGGTACAATACAATTCGAACATGGAGTGTTCAATAATGTTCTCTATGTATTTTCCTTAGCCACAAACTTGTTATCTGTTTATCAGATGACCTGAATTGGTTCACCAAAGAGAGTTGTTTTTGAACCCGACACAATTGAGTTCTCAGATATCTCTTATAGGAAGCTAATAGCTAAAGGTGCTGCAAACCATGCCTCCAAGGCATATGAGTTCTCACACTTTTTTCCATACTCACATCAAAGTTCCCTACTGACCCATGATAATGAGACAAGCATACTCTGGCATGAGAGATTTGGCCATCTGAACTTCTAATACTTGCAACGGTTGCACAATGAAGAAATGGTTGAGGGATTTCCCCTCGTAAAGTCCTCTTAAGGAATATACAAAGGTTGCTTGGTAGGGAAGAATCCAGAGAGAAAGTATGATGTTGGGAAGGAAAAATATCCACCTCCACACTTGATTTGATACACAGTGATGTCTCAAGATGAATGCCTACAAGTTCTATGAATGGATCCATATACTTTTTGACCTTCATAGATGACTATTCCAGGTTTTGTTGGATCTACTTTCTTAAGCATAAATATGAAGTGTTTGAGACTTTCAAAGTTTTCAAGGAATTAGTTGAGAACACTACTGGGAAGAAGATCAAAGAAGTCGAGCAAACAATGGAGGGGAGTACATAAAAATAGAGTTTCAACAGCTCCATGCTTCAGAAGGCATCCAAATGCAACACTTAGTCCCATACACACAACAACAAAATTGTGTGGCTGAGAGGAAGAACTAATCATTGAAAGAGATGGCCACCTACATGCTTGAAGCAAGGGATCTTCCACCATATCTATGGGCATAAGCAATTAATTGTGCTTCGTACATCCAAAATAGGGTACCCCACAAGTTATTTGTTGGGGTCACTCCATTCGAAGCACTGATGGGACATAATCCTGATGTCTCACATTTGAGGTTTTTTGGCTCCAAGGCATGGGATAGAATCCAATATGATAAGAGAAAATCTCTTCAACCCCAAAGTAGTGAATGCATTTTGTTGGGATATGTAGAAGATGAAAAATCTTACAAGATGATGGAAACTGCATCCAAGAGATGCTTCAGCAAGAGGAGTGTCCAAATCAATGAAGATCCATTGTAAGATATGCAGCCAATTGAAGAGAAAGGTAATTATACTATACCTACACCATGTGTACATGATGTTGTTTCTTCTGATGATTCAGATTCAGAATCTGAAGATGAGGACCAAGTTGAATCAAATATTTATGTTGAGAATGAAGATCAAGTAGATCCAACACCTACTCCCAATCCTAGGACAAAATGATCTCAAAAACTCATTGAAGCTGCTATAAACATTGTTGGGGATCCATTTGACCAAAGGAGAACCATATCTCAATTTCAAGATGAGAAACTTGCACTATGTCATATAGATACACTTCTCCCAGAGAGGTTCTACATGATGACGGGGTCCGATCCATAATCCTACAAAGTGGATTTCCATGATTCAAGGTGGAAAGAAACCATTGATGAGGAATATGAATCACTGCAGAACAATAAGACATGGGATGTTTTCTCCCTCCCTCCAAGGAGAAAGTTTGTTGAGCAGAAATGGATCTACAAAACAAAACTTGCATTTGATGGATCTACAACCAAGTACAAGACTTAGTCAGTTGCAAAGGGGTACTCCCAAGTTCATGGCTTGGAATACAATGAGTCATTCACCCCTGTTGCAAGAATGGATTCCATAAGGTTGGTTTTGGCCATTGTAGCTTCAAAATAGTAGGAGGTACATCACATGGATGTGAAGAGTGCCTTCCTGCATGGTGAATTAGAATAATAGATCTATATGAAACAACCTAAGGGGTAAAATTATGTTTCTTCCTTGGTATGAAGGCAGAGGAAATCATTGTATGGGATTAAGCAAGCCCCATTCGCATGGTATGTGAAAATGGGTGTCTTCTTACTGTCACAGATATTCAGAAACTGCAAGTTTGACTGCAATGTCTACATGTAGTAAATGGAGGTTTCTTACTATTATATGTGGATGAATTTCTC
Organism: Pseudotsuga menziesii; assembly: GCA_001517045.1. Classification (NCBI taxonomy): domain Eukaryota; kingdom Viridiplantae; phylum Streptophyta; class Pinopsida; order Pinales; family Pinaceae; genus Pseudotsuga; species Pseudotsuga menziesii. Next base: position 298,010 of record LPNX010301814.1, read on the forward strand.
ATCAACAGTGGTTCATATACTGGATTGAGGAACATCAAGTCATCTTTGAGCAAATATTTCTCCATGATAGATCTAGGGATATCAAGATAGTTTATTGGCCTTGAAGTAAATAAAAATTATTTAGGGATCATAATTTCATAGTCTATATAAGTAGCTAACATGCTCAAAAGGTTCCACACGACTCATTGCAAAACAATAAATTTTCCTTTCCTATTTTCCATTAGATTGGAATAAGGTGGTTCTACACCCTTGGTTGATAACACACTATATATAAAGTTGATTACACATTCGAGACCCAACCTGTCTTATGTTGTAGTGTTGTCGCAAGTTCCATGCAAGAGCCACATGAGCTGCATTGGAAGACAACATAGAGAATCTTGCATTATGTGGAGGGTACTCGATAGTTTTGGATTCACTATTTTGTTGGTGTTCAGTTAGATATGGTTGAGTTTACTGACTCAGACTAAGCTAGAGACATTACTGACAAAAAATATACTTTTAGATTTGTGTTCATGTTGGTATCAGGACCAGTCTATTTTTCAAGAAAGAAGCAAGCGACTCTTGCACTCTCTTTAGCTGAAGCAGAGTACAAGGGGGATATATATGCTGCCATTCAGATAGTTTGGTTACATGGGATTCTAATAGAGTTTGACATTCACACTTATCCTTCAGTAGACATTTTATATGATAATCAAAGTGCAATTAAGATTTTCAGTGATCCAGTACATAAGTAATGGACCAAACACATAGAATCCCCCATGCACTATATCTAGGAACTAGTGCACAACAGGAACATCACACTACATTAATTCCCTACAAAGGAGTAGATTGCAGAAATTTTCACAAATTATTTCACTCAAAAGATATTTTCTTATCTCATATATCTATTTGGTGTGAAGGATGAGTGAAGGTTGATTCGGTTCCCTAGAGTTCATTTTTTATGGGGGGCGTTCCTATGAGGTTTTCCCCATTTACTTAGTTTCATGAGCAATTATTTTTTCATTATTATTATATGGGTGACATTTGGTCTTAGTTTCTAGGGCCCAGGTTGTCTAAGTTTGGATTAAGGTGTTAGGATTATTCATAATCCTCCATACCTTAGTTATTTTAGTAATTTCCTAGTTTAAGATAATGTTGTAGACCCCCTAGTTCTATGCATATGTTATCTAGGTTGCACTATCCACTTGATGCACCCTCATGCATGAGTTTAGGAGATCCATAAACCAATCCCCATATTTTAGGATCCCACTCTGAGTTCTGGAAGTCCCACCTTCAGTTCACCCTCACTCGAGTGGAGTTAGCTTCTGATGGCCACCTTCAGTTCACCCTCACTCGAGTGCAGTTAGCTTCTAATGGCCACAATCAGTTATCTAATGCACCTCTTTTGCATTATTTAAGGATAAATATTCCCACGCTTACCTACCAGGGCTAGTTAATTGATTGTCCACCGATTCAATTGTCGGGAGTTGCATTGGTGATGTCTACAATGTTGATTTTTCCAATGCTAGTCATGTCTACAATCAAGGATTCAAATCACTCATGGAGTATTTGAATTTCCTCCTTTGTAATATGTATTGTTCATACATAGATTAATTAATACTGATACCAGTTGTTGGCCCTAAGAAAATATAGGAATAATTTGACTAGAATTCTACTCGTGAATATGAAGAATCTGGTCACACAACAAAAGAGTTTGTGATAGAAAGAGGAGATGTGACATAAGCATCCATGGGAGAATATTCTGCAATGAAAGAGAAGCTAAGAGGAGAACAGTCACGATCGAATAGAATAATATTGACTGAAGAGAACAACCATGACAAAAGGAACCATGACAGAAGAAGAGTACAATGGTTGAAAATAACAGCTTGATTGAACGTGGGTAAGAAGTTAGTTAGAATAGTGTATGATCTGGGAATAAAGCATATTTGTATTTTCGAGTCGATAGTGCCCACTGTCAGTGTAACTGAATGTACAAGAATAGGAATGATATCATGTCATCTAACATAATAGAGTTAGTTGATTATGACATGTAAGATTATAAAAAAGAGAGAACACGAGTTGTGCACGGGTTGGTCTCTGTCGACTCCTATCTTAGTAGAGTTGTAGAGTTGAAGAGTTCTAGAGAAGAGAGTCTATCCATGATGTGTATGGATCGCGAAGTATACCTAATACTGGAGAACATGAGAGGAAAGAATTCTGTATAGATTGTAGAGAATATTTAGAACAGAAACTGCAAGTTGAGTGCGTAGACAAAGGGTTCTATATATTTATCATGCCATATGAAGAACGCCTTTGTGGTTTTTCCAAGATGTGTTTCCACATTAAATGTTGTCTCACTATGAATTTGATGAATATGTCTATGTTGAATGAATGTATGCTGTGAATAAGTAGGTCTGAATAGATTGACTAGCAATTGTTTATGAATACGTTCTTAGATCCATATTTCACACTGTTGATAGATAGAATTTTTGCTAAATATTTGTATGACTATTGTAATATTTGTCAACAAACAAGTAGAGTAATATTTTGAATAAAAATAATAGGAATAGGAAATACACCCCCAATATTTGGTTGAGCAAGCTAGTAAGGTGTTGTGAAAGAAGAAATCCCCACCCAACTATAGAAACCTAGTTTTGGTAGTTACCCATAGAGATATCGAGAGAGACTGCATTTGCATCGTAGGTGATGTAAACCCATCCCTGCTCTGTTGAGATGATATCATGGGATTTGTTGTCAGACAAACAAGGGTCTGAACCTGAGTCAAAGGTATAAACACCAAAAAATGGTTTTGTTGCCTAGACCATGAATCATTTTGGTGAGGGATATGTTTTAGCACCCGACGAAGCCAAAAATTCAAGAGTGGGTGGATTTTAAAGCATTAGAGTTTGCACGGGAAGAAAGTGAAGGATCACAGTTGAGTCCAAAAAATTTGTTAGAGCAGTACATTTATACCGTTATTCATGAAATTTTCTTTTGTGGGTTTCCTATTTTGTTGTATGAGTGGTTGTTGAAGCTAGAAACCCAACGAAAAAATTCCCAACAAGAAGAACCAACAGAGTGGAGTCCTCAACTAATTCATCGGTTGAAGAGTATTAGAAACCCTATATCTAGGGCTATCTCTTTGTTATACCAAAATCCTATCATCATCATGTGATAAGACCTTTGACATACCTATTTTCCCTTAATCCCAGCATTTGGAGTGGAAACCCATGTTGTTTGTCAATATTTCATGAAAATTCCCAACACCGCGCTTTCCTTGTTAGCCATGAGCGGTTACTTGCTCACACCGCCCTTCTGCTATTTGCCATAAGTGGTGCCACCACCTATTTCCCTTGGTCCATAAGCAGTTCTTACCTAAACCACTCTGTCATAAGAGGAGAAACGTAGTACCCTGGGTAAAATGGGAAAAAGAGAATATTCTCGAGGCTTCTAGATCATGAGCCTCGTGTCCTTCCTTATCCCTATCATTGTGGGTCAGTTGAGCTCGGGATCCCTCATCCTAGGATCTTAGAGGCCACCTCATCCACAAATATCTCAACCATCCCTATCCATTGAGCCTTATAAATACAAGCTCATGTCCATGGTTGAGGGGGAGAACCATTGAGGTATTGTTATGCTGTTGGATTGACCACTTGGCCCAAGCCATTGGAGAGCATAGAGAGCAAAGTTGGAGCTTATGGGGATGAAAGTTTTGGTTTCATGGAGATGCATGTCGACACTAAGGCTTAATTGGTTGTAAACTTATCCATTTTATCTTAATGCAAAGATGATTTCCATCCCACTTTAATTTTGTTGTTTGATTTCACATGTAAATGTTGTTGGATTCCTTAGTCACTGACATGGATTAGTAGATTATGTTCTTGTAGCTTTGATGTGTTTGTGTGTTTAATCCGATTTTCAGTACATAGGTTTACTATCGAAGCAGGAATTCCAGGTATCTACGATATCCGGGGAGGGTCTTCATCCTTTGTCATTCATTTGTTCTAGATCTGAACCATTCAGACTAGAGGAAAAAATTCTGTCCATAGAAGGTGAAATATTCCTGTTAACAAATCTGGTGACTCTACTGGGGAATAGATATATGTATCAGTTGTTCTGATCTTCCTCAATTCTTCAATTCTTGTCTAAATCTAGGCTCCTTCTCCAACTCGCTTTAGTTAGATCTGCTATCTGACTCAGTGAATTTGGGTTTGAAACTCCCAGATCTGTCCAGATCTGAATCATTTTGATCTTTTATGCTTTGTTTTTATGCTCAATCTATCAGCTTTGACCCTAATCTGGTCTTTTTCTGACTTGATCTATCATTCTCTTTGTGTTTTGGAATTTTACAGGGAACCGCGCCTATGCAGTGGGCGAGAAGCAGTGCCACCGCCTGAACATAGTTAGCAGCACATGGTGCCACCGCCTGTATCTTGTTGGCAATAAGTGGTGCTGGGATAGAATTGATCTGTCAATGCCTGAGAAGTGCGGTGCCAAGTAGGCATCATTCCAAACCTCATTTCTCTCATTTTTTGTAAAAAATTGAGTTGATTTTGCTTTCATCCTTGCATTGTCAGGCTTGTGTGTCAGGATCTGATGCTTGTGGTTTATAATTTTATGGTTTAAGATTGGTTTGATTGGGAAATTCAAAAGGTAGATTAGACTTTTTGATTGTTCATTCACTTTGGTTCTTGTTGGTTGTGATTACGAAAGGATTTCTTGTTTTCTGAAAAGCTTAGGGTGTTAGTAAGATCTCTTTTCATTTCTGTTATATAGACTAAAACAAGAACACTTGATTAGCATATTAGTTTCATTTTGTGTTTACATAGAGAACTTTGTTTTATTCCTTTAAAAAGAATTTTTTTGACTGAGACTAGGTTATCATCATTGAGCATTGGACATTGGATCTCTTATTGGCTTTGAAAGCTTTTAGGCTCTTCATGTTTATTTGTCTCTTATGCATTTAGAACCATCTCATCAAAATAAAAAATATGGTAGTTTTAAGTTAGATTTTCCTATGTTTTTAAAGAAAATTGAAAATAGAGTGCATTTGCATGTAGTGTGCTTCTTGTTTTTCTTTTAGGAAAAGAGATTCTTCCCCTTCTCATTGCTTTCAGAAAAAAGAAATCAGTTTGGAAAGTGCTGCTTGTCTTTGATTTTGTGTTCAAGACTATTGTTTGGAAGCATTTTTGGTTTGGAAACAAAAGAAAACACTCTCTTTCCCTCCCGTATGTAGGCATACTGAATGGTAAAGTGAAATATTTGCATACTCATACTGCATGGTTTTACTTTTCTGTCAAAACACCATGCATTCACCTAACCATCCACTTTAAAATTAATGGTAGTTATAGGTTAAAATTTACATAGCAATTGGAGTGATAGGTTAGAGATGTGTTTGGGTGTCATTAAGCATAGGAGCTATAGTTATTTGTCTGCATTACATCTTGGGACTCACGCAGTGTTATACCAAAATCTTGTCACCATCATGTGATAAGAACTTTGACATACCTACTTGCGCTAAATCCCAGCTCTTGGAGTGGAAAATCATGGTTATCATCAATCTTCCATGAAAATACCCAGTACTGCGCTTCCTCTATTGTCCAGAAGTGGTACCTTGTTCGCATCGCCTATCCCTTATTGTCCACAAGCGGTGCCACTGCTTATGGCCCTTAGTCCATAAGAATTTATTACCATAACCGCTCTGTCATTTAAGGAGAAATGCGGTACCCTAGGTAAAAAGGGAAAAAGAGAAGTTTCTCAAGGCTTCTAGATGATAAGCCTCGTGTCCTCCCTTATCCCTACTGCCGTGGGTCATTTGAGCTCAAGATTTCTCATCCTAGGATCATAGAGGCCACCTCACCCATTAATCTCTCAACCATCCCTATCCATTAAGCCTTATAAATATGAGCTCATAGCCATGGTTGAGAGGATAACTCTTAAGGTATTGTTATTCTATTAGATTGATCACTTGGCCCAAGATCATTTGGGAGAGTATAGAGATCTAGAGTCAGAGCTTTTGGGGATGAGAATGCTTGGTTTCATGGAGATGCATGTCAACACTAAGGCTTGGTTGTAAACTTCTTCATATTTCTATATTAATGCAAGTTGATTTCTGTCCCACATATATTGTTGTTGTTTAATTTCACATGTATGTTGTTAGATTCCTTAGTCACTAACATAGATTAGTAGATTATATTCTGGTGGTTTTGATATGTTTACGTGGTAAAGCTTATTGCAGGTACACAAGGTAATGATCGAAGCATTACATTCTAGGTATCTACGGCGTCTAGGGAGAGTCTTCAACCTCTGTCCTCTATTTGTTCTAGATTTTAACCATTTAGACCAGTGGAACACCTTGTTATCCGCAGGAGGTGAAATATTCCAGCTAAAAAATCTAGCGACTCTATTGGGGACTTGATGTATCAGTCATTCTGATCTTCCTTAGTCTACAACCCTTTTCTGAATCCATGATCCTTATCCAACTCTCTTCCGTCAGATCTGCTATCTTACTCAGTGGATTTTGGTTTGAAAATTCCATATCTGTCTAGATATGAATTGTTTCAACCTTTTATGCTCTCTTTTATTCTCAATCTATCAGCCTTTACCCTGATCTAGTCTTTTTCTAACTTGATATATCGTTCTCTTTGTGTTTTGGATTTATACAGGGAACCGCACATGTTCTGTTGGCAAGGAGTGGTGCCACCACCTGATTCTAGTTAGAAATACACGGTGCCACCACCTAAATCCAGTGAGAAAGAAGCGGTTCTACCTCAAAACTTCCTGTCAGCAACTTCATCTGCACGGTGCCAGGTAGGCTCTCTTCTAGACTTTGTATTTTGATTTTTGTGTGTTTTTGGCTTACTTTTTGATGAAAATGAAGTGTACTTTTGAAAAAAAATGCTCCCTCATGGCCGGGAGGGGCCATTAATTGTATATTCTGTAGTCGCTTTGATTGTTGTATTCTTTCTGCATTCAAAGAGAGTTTGTGTTTCTTGCATTAGATTTTACATTATTTTCTTTGCTTGAAACCTCTTGCTCTTTTTTGTAGATATTATTCATTGGAATAGGAAATATACATCTCATTTTCATGTGTAGGCTTTGGTTTGTTTTGGACTTGGAATGCATGAGTGATCCATGCTATTTTGATTCTTTCTTTGCTTGGGTGATTCTTGTTTCCTTTTGCATGCTGATTTTTTTAGTGCCTGGTAGGAAAGATTGGTTCTTTGTTTCCTTGTCTATTTCAAAGAGAAGATTTAGTTTTCTCTCTCTTTTGCTTTATTTTCAAGCATTGTTGAACAATTTTCTTCTTGTTTTGTGCATGATTGTTCAAAATTCTAGATCTTACTTTCATTGAGAAGAAACATATATTTTCAGCTTTGCGTGCATTAGAGTTAGATTTGTTTGGAAACGTTAGTGAAATCATCTTTCCATTAAGTTTTATTGCATCTTTTTCAAGCATGAAAAGATAGGAAACATTTTTATTTATGTTATATGTTCTCTAGATCTCTTTCTTATTTGCTTTGAATATTGTCCGGGGTGCATTGATATTTCACTTTTCGTTTGAAAAGATAGAATTGCATTTGCATTTGGGTGTGCATTTTTGGGAAGAAAAGTAAATCTCTCTCCCTCTCTTAGGTAGAATTTCATTGAAGAGGAAAACTTGCATTATCATATAGATCAGTATGCATCTTCTTTAATTTCAAGTTTTCACTCCATGGTTCCACCTAAACGCACAATATAAAATTAACGGTAGTACTAGGTTAAAAATTTTAGCAATTTGAGTGATAAGTTAGAGACATGTTCAGGCGTCGTTAAGCATAGGAGTTGTCGTTACTTGTCCGCATTACATCCCGAGACTCGCGTGGTTCTTCCACGTACTATCAGTATATCAAACAGCCTTTCACATACCCTTGAGGTATATAGAAAGGTACTTCACGTACTCGATTGTATATCGGAAGGCCCCTTTTGTACGGTTATGCATTAGACAACACTTGTTGATGTATTTGTAACTTTGGAATGTATTCATCTATATTTCTTATGTATTGTAACCTGATGTTTATTCTAGGATGTATTTGATTCATGTCATGCCCCGATGTTTCGATCGGGAAGTTTCTATAATGAGAAAGTCATGTCAAGTCATTGTGGGTAACCCTCCTATTGGTCAAGGGTTAAAGTCCCCACAGTTGTGGGGCCCTTGGGTTATTAGACTATTCTAGTGAAGTCGACCCTAGGTGAGTCATTGTAAGTCAGGGCAATAGTACCCACATTGTGTTACCCTCCTATTGGTCGGAGGAGGCAAAGTCCCCACAAGTGGCGGGGCACTAGGGTTATTAGACACTCCTAGAGATGTCGGCTCTAGTAAGTAATTGTTAAGTGAGGCCGACATGTTGGAGTGCACTTCAAGTCAATGGAAGAATATAAATAGAGAGTGAGAGCCTCTCTATTTATCACTTGCAACAAACACACTCACTCATTGGGGGCCCATGAGTGAGAGAGGAGAAGCTCTCTCAGTGTGAGAGAGAGACTGCTGCTGTTGGGAGTGCATCTTACTATTTTGGGGTCTTACCATTTTGTGCTGATTCTATCTCTGAGGAAGTTGCGGGGTTTTCTCCTTTATGGTTTCCCCAAGGAAAACTCTTTGTGTCTCTTGTCTCTTGTGATGTGCTTATGTTTTATTGCTGTGCTTGTTATTCTCTTAGTGAAAAGATCCTAAGATCATAATGCTAGCTTGAATGATGAAAAACTAACAACACTACTACCGATTTGATCTCCCACGTACCTTTCGTATATCGGGAGACCCTTTTGGCCTGTCCTGTGAGGTTCTTGACTCTTATCCACTCCTTTCACATGTTTTCTTATTGCTTTTAGTTTGAGTAGTACTTGCTTGTGCATGGTAGTTAGGGGGTTATTAGAGAGTTTAGATATGGTATCCTCATCTAGGACTACGACTCAAGAGGTCCCTTTCCAAGGTGTGCCTTTTGTATTCCCTCCAAGTGAAGGTATTGGTCCTCCCTTTATTACCACTCTAAATCTTCGTGGATTAACTATAGGATTACTGATCTAGATTTTTAATCCGGTAATTCTTGTCACACCTAATATCTCAAATGTCACCTCTCCTTTGGGAGAGGATCAACCTCAACCTAATCCCTCTCCTTCTTCATTGGTTGTTGCTTCATCCCTTTCTTATTCTTCGCTTGAACAAAGCTCTATGGTTAGTAGTCACGTGGATAAGAAGAAGAAGAAAGGGAAGAGTAAGAAGAAGAAGGATAAGAAAGAGAAAAGGCAGCAACCATCTTCTCTTGATGGTGCTCATTCTAAGAGAACACTTGAAAAACCCAAGTTCCCTTATAAGCTTTGCAAGGGGGACCACCTTCTTAAGGAGTGTCCTGATCTCTCTCGTGTACAAGAAGAGTGGTCTAAAAGATCCAAACCATCTGTGTCATCAACCTCTGATAATCATGTTGACGATACTCCCTCAACCAGTGACCCATTGGTAAAAGGTCATAAGGGTAAAGTATTGTATCCTTGTTTGATATGCAAGGCTATGCATCATACTTTTCTTTGTCCAAGCATGGATGAAGCTTTGCGTTGGTTGGAAAATATTACTGATCATCAACAGGTGATTCCAACAAGTGATGATAGTAAGCTATCCCTCGATTCCTCGCTGGTTGATCAAGTGATCAATTCGGATTCATCTGTGGTTGATCTCACTCTTCCTTTGGAGAGTGAAGTTAAAGTGGTCGATTCGATGTCATCTCCACCCGATCCCACTCTTTCATCAGAGAGTGTTAAGACTAAATTAGTCTCTTTGACCAAATCTTCATCTTGTTCTTCTCTTCTAGTAGAGAATGAACTAAAACCTGCCGAAGTTTTTATGCTTTGTTCTGATTGTTCTCGACAACAGGAAATTTTTTCTATTTCGACAGAACCCTCTCTGAGTACTGAGGTTATTTCCTTTGACTGGAGTAACCTAATAGAGTCTCGTCTTCATTCGAGTGTTCCTTTCCATATAGTTGTGAATGTTACTGCTAGGCGAATACTTTGCACTATTGTTGACGAAGGGGCTTCTGTTAGTATTCTACCCTCAACTGCTTGGAAAGATTTAGGCTCTCCTCAGCTTGTGCCATCCACTGATCGGATACTGGATTTTAATCGCAGGCCTACTACACCTTTAGGGACCCTTCCTTATTTTCCTATTACATTAGGATGGAAAACTGTCTGTATTGATGTTGTGGTGGTCCAAGGTCCTTTAGATTTCAATTTGCTCCTTGTACGTGATTATGTTTATGCCATGAAGGATGTTGTGTCCACACTCTTTAGAGGTATGCATTTTCCCCATGATGGGAAGATTGTGACCATTGATTAGCTTTCCTTTGTTACACCTGACCATCGCATTACTCTTAGTAATCAGACTGCCCTGAATGTGCCACATGTTCTTGTGGTTCCTTCCCCTTCTCCTAGTTATATTCTTCCCATCATTGGTAAGATGGGGGGGCATGGCTCTAATATATGGATGTCATAATGGAGCTAAGCTGCTAGCTTTTATGAAATGAGGGCAACCTACCAACCTTTGGATATCATGTTGGATAGGAGCAGGTTTTAGCTCTTGGTTTCAAGCTCATTAAAAAATAAAACCGCTCCTTAAGCATAGTTTACCCTTTTGGTTTCAAGCTTGCATAAAAATGAAACCATGTGTAGAGCATAGTTTACTTCTGGTTTCAATCTCGTTAAAAAATAAAACCACTCCTTAATCATAGTTTACCCTTTTGGTTTCAACCTTGCATAAAAATGAAACCATGTCTAGAGCATAGTTTACTTTTGGTTTCAAGCTCGTTAAAAAATAAAACTGCTCCTTAAGCATAGTTTACCCTTTTGGTTTCAAGCTTGCATAAAAAAAAAAACATGTCTAGAGCATAGTTACCTTCTGTGCCAAGCTCATTAAAAAATGAAACAGATGCCCCTAAGCAAAGTTGTCATTCTATGTCAAGCTCGTTAGAAAATGAAATAGCACCTGACCATCATGTTAGTTTTCCCTGAGCAAAGTTCCCATTCTATGTCAAGCTTGTTAAAAAATGAAATAGCACCTGACCATCATGTTAGTTTTCCCTGAGCAAAGTTCCCATTCTATGTCAAGCTCGTTAAAAAATGAAATGGATCTCCTCAAGCATAGTTTACCTTTTTGTTTGAAGCTTGCATAAAAATGAAATCATCCCTGAGCATAGTTCATTTTATATGTCAAGCTCGTTAAAAAATGAAATGGATCTCCTCAAGCATAGTTTACCTTTTGGTTTCAAGCTTACATAAAAATCAAATCATTCTGAGCAAATTTCCCATTCTATGTCAATCTCGTTAAAAAATGAAATGGATCTCCTCAAGTATAGTTTACCTTTTGTTTTAAAGCTTGCATAAAAATGAAACCATGTTCCAAGCATAGTTACTTTTTGTTTCAAGCTTGCATAAAAATGAAACAGATCCCCTTCCCTTGAGTCAAGTCTTCACTTTAGTGTTAGAACTTGAATTTTCTTTTCACCTTCCTGATTCTCATTCTTCCTACCCCCCTGGTGAACATTTTCACATTAGTAACTAGGTTTTTAGGTTGGGTATGGAAGAAGAATCGTCAAACGAAACGAAGCTTGGGGGGCATGTCAAGCCCCTAGCAATCATGTTAGGGGTAATGTTCGATAGCAATCATGCTGGGGGAAATATTCCAACCTCTGTATATCATGTTAATGGGATTTTTCAAGCATAGTTTACCCATTGGTTACAAGCTTGTGTAAAAATGAAACCAATCTTTGGGCATTCTTTTAACTGATCTTCGAGCTCGTTAAAAACAGTAAGATGGTGTTGAGCTTACTTTTCATTTTTCATGCTCTGGTTAAAACATGAATGGTTTGAGCTTATTTTATTACTTTTTCATGCTCTGGATTTAAACATGAAAAAGGTTAATAGAGTCCTCTTTAATGTCTTTTCGGACTCTTCAAATGTGAAAAGATAGTCGAGCGATATTGTCTTCTTCACGCTCGTTAAAGTATTTGAAGAGTTGTTTGTCCAATGGTAGGTTATATATTTTTCGGTTTGGATAGGACTATTTACGAAAAAGGAACACTCCAGCCAATCGTGATTGGAAGATTTCTCTAAGGTATAATTTTACACATTTTCAGGCCTTAGAGACTAAACCATACAAAAAAGGACCCATTTGGAGTCTTCTTCCATATTCATTCAGACTCTCTAAACATGAATGATACTGAGTTCTCTTTCAGTGGACTCGTTAAATCAAATATTAAGAGGCCCATTTTGGGAACGAACCCCTCCTCTCTCAGGTTCGTAAAACATATGAGTCTGGACTTGTCTTCTGACAAGCTATATTGATTTTTTGTTACCCTCTTAAACTTGTAAAATAGAAAAGAGGCACTCATCGATCATCATGGGAGAAATGGGAAGGGAATCATTTTGCAAATAATGGCAGTTGTTTGTCGTTACCTTTGAACATGGCACTTGTCTACACAATCATGTCAGTCAATTGGGTATTCAGCTGATCTCCGTGACAATCCACTTTCATGAGTCATGTCAATCCTTTGAGTATTTCATAAGAATGCATTGTCCACTGTCGCGTTGTGTGTTTTTCCCATTCAATCATGTTGCCAAGTCTTTTTTTTGTGCCGCCCGATGTTCAGAGGGGATTTGAAGAAGTTTTACCTCTGCATTCTACACAGTCTTTGTGTCAATATCTTTGAGTCAGTCATATGGTTACTACATTCACATCATTCCAGAACTATGTTTCGAGTTTCATGTCATCGATGTGGGACTCATCATGGCCCTCCTTCGACGAGACTTTTCCCATCGACATCAGCTTATCATCTGGGAAATAGTCTTAGAAACAATATTTAGTACCTTGAGATATGTATGCCTTAATGACAGATTCTCTCGCTCTCGACATAGGTTCACATCATTAACCTTTGATCAATAGAATCGACTGGGTGTTCGACATCAAGACATCTATTCACACTCAGTAAATTGTACTAGGGTACCTTGGGAATCATTGACATCAATGGTGATCTCCCTCGCACTTGTTAACGGTTCACATCATTGGCCTGTAATCAAGTGGTTTCTATAATGTTCAACTTCAGATCATTGTAATCACATGGATAGAATCATACTTTGTGGAAGAAAAGACAAAGACCCTGGGTATTTGTCTAAAAGCGCTCATTGCTTTTTCCCCAGGTTACAATGGAGTTTTATATATCTAGCATGGATCCACATTTGTATGGTCGTGGATATGCTCAAATTTGCATCTGTATGACATAGATCTACGTTGTATGTCTGGTAGCTATGTCGAAGTTTGAGTCCTCTATCACATGGATCTATGATGTATTCTAGTAGCCATGCTTGTTTATTCCTATCATGGATCTGCCTTGTATTAGTCTATAGCCATGAGTTTGGTTACTTGTGTCTATGAGTCAACATAATAATGTACTACAGATGCCTACTTGATGACATGCTCCGATCGAGCCAAGATTTTCATCTCATGGCGATGACTTGCTCTCTCAAAGTTCTCATTTATCATATCCCTCTAAGACTCATGCTTTGGGGGGCATCTTGTTATACCAAAATCCTATCACCATCATGTGATAAGAACTTTGACATACCTACTTTCCTTGAATCCCAACTCTTAGAGTGGAAACTCATGGTTATCATCAATCTTCCATGAAAATTCCCAGCACCGCGCTTCCTCTGTTGTCCAGAAGTGGTACCTTGTTCGCACCGCCTATTCCTTGTTGTCCACAAGCAGTGCCACTGCTTATGGCCCTTATTCCATAAGCATTTCTTACTAGAATCGCTCTGTCATTTAAGGAGAAACGTGGTACCCTGGGTAAAAAGGGAAAAAAAGAAGTTTCTTGAGGCTTCTAGATGATAAGCCTCGTGTCCTCCCTTGTCCCTACTTTTGTGGGTTAGTTGAGCTCGAGATACCTCATCCTAGGATATTAGAGGCCACCTCACCCACTAATCTCTCAACCATCCCTATCCATTAAGCCTTATAAATATGACCTCATAGCCATGGTTGCGAGGAGAACTCTTAAGGTATTATTATGCTGTTGGATTGATCACTTGGCCCAAGATCATTTGGGAGAGTATAGAGAGCTAGAGTTAGAGATTTTGGGGATGAGAATGCTTGGTTTCATGGAGATGCATGTCAACACTAAGGCTTGGTTGTAAACTTCTTCATATTTCTATATTAATGCAAGTTAATTTCTGTCCTACATATATTGTTGCTGTTTGATTTCACATGTATGTTGTTAGATTCCTTAGTCACTAACATAGATTAGTAGATTATATTCTGGTGGTTTTGATATGTTTGCATGTTAAATCTTATTGTAGGTACGCAGGGTAATGATCGAATCATTACATTCCAGGTATCTACGGTGTCTAGGGAGATTCTTCAACCTCTGTCTTCTATTTGTTCTGGATCTGAACCATTCAGACCAGTGGAACACCTTGTTTTCCGCAGGAGGTGAAATATTCCAGCTAACTCATAGTTCTTCCATGTACCATCGATATATCGAATGACCTTTCACGTACCCTTGAGGTATATAGAAAGGTACTTCACGTACTCGATTGTATATCAGAAGGCCCCTTGTATACAGTTATGCATTAGAAAGCACTACTGCCGATTCGAGCTCCCATGTACCTTGCGTATATCAGGAGACCCCACTAGGATAACTTATCTATCTGAGAAAATCCCTTTGGCCATATTTCTTGGAGCCATACACTGAAAATAGCATTCGGGGAGATTACTATGCACGTACCCTCGAGGTATATCATGAGTGGCACCTTCTTGACAATCCTAGTGAGAGACCTGACTATTTGAACTCCTCCTATCATTTTAAGTGTGCTTGTGTTGACCTATAGCTTGTGTAGGGAGATTTTTTTGTGTGTTTTCTAGTTTTTTTAGACCCTAGGTTAGATAGGAGCTGTACAAATTGGCTAAGTTAAGACAGTCCAGAAGAGTACGGGGCTTGCCACTCGATTTTATTCCTGGTTCAGGAGAAAATCCAATGGAAGCTATCAACCAAGGAGCTTCTACCACCTCCCAAGTGGGAGATAGTGTGGTTGCAGAAAGTGGAGGACCATATTCTTCACACTCACCTCCTTTGGTCCAACAACCTTCTTGGGGAAATACCTCATTCCATTCTCCCACGGAAGGCCATGTTGATGATACTAAATGTCCGAATTATGGTCCCAATGCTCCATTTTGTGATACCTCTATAGGATAGGACATTGCCTCATTTGGAACCCATTTAAACTCTTCTGAATATTAAGAAGAACGTAGGCAATACTGCGCTGCCATCCTCCATGCATAGGAGATTGACAGGAAAATAGATGAACTATTAGGCTTGACACCATCATGTTCCACATCTGTTCCTGTGGGATATTGTTCACTTTCTGAATCTATGAGACCCATTGAACCGATTATAGATCATCCAATAACACCCCATAACCTAGGTCAAAATTCCACCCCTAGCACCTCCCATGTTATGTCTGTTCCTAATCCTCCCAGGTCTTCTGCACCTGGGGCTCAACCTTCAATTACCATTTCCTCAGTACCTTCTAGTGCCGGGGGGCAACCCTTGACATGACCTATGTTATCTGACACTAGAATTGTACCTAGTCAAGGGCAGACCTCTAATATAGAAACATCTACAGTTTATGTCCCTCCCACCCATACTAATGTGGTTAATCCCCCATCCAATTCAGGCCAGCCCTTGGGGGCACAACCTGTAACCATTCAATCTTCTGGAGGTTATGGTTATCAAATACCTATAGGTAACATTAATCATCCACCCAATCCTACAGGAATGCCTTATGTTGGAATTCCATACCCTAGTAATACTTTTACGCCATGGGGGCAACCCAATTGGTCTTACATGCCAGCCATAGGAGGGAGGTGCTGGAGGACCGCCTTATGGAGGTCCTCCCCATGGGGGGCCTAATGGTCCCAGAGGATCTAGAAAATTTCCTCCTTATGGTCCTAATAGTCCTAGTGGTCCTGGGGGGCTTGGTGGCTTTCCTCCTAATGACCCTGGAGGGTATGGTGGCCCTCCTCCTAGTGGTTTCAGAGGCTTTGGAGGTTTACCTCCTAGTGGCCTTGGAGGGTCTGGTGGTATGCCTACTGGTGGTTCTAGTGGTCCTGGTGGTCCCAGAGGCCCTGGAAATCCTCCTCCTAGAGGCCCTAGTGGTCCTAGCGGTCCTGATCCCGGAAATCAACCCCTTGTGGGTGGATTTTCCAATTAGTTCTTCATCACAACAACCTGTCTCTCAATCCACTTATAGTCCTACTGGTAATTATATGCCATATCAATATTACCAATATGTGCAACCCAACCATTATTTTCCTTTCCTACCAACTTTGGACTTACCTGGCTTGTCCAAGTTGATTAATGACCCCATTCGACACAATCCCTCATGGCCTCCTATTTCGGTAAAGTTACCATCGGACATCTCAAAGTTCGATGGGAAGTAGGGAGATGACCTAAAGAACCATGTTATGACATTCCATTTTTGGTGTTCTTCAAACTCCCTCATGGATGATTCAGTTCAGTTACGAATTTTTCAACGAACTTTGACCGGTACAGTTGCGAAGTGGTACATTGAACTCCCACAACATTCGTTTGTGGATTTGGGCTCATTGGAAACCGTGTTTCTTACACACTTTCAGCTTCCTATTTGTAATGAAACAGGTACTGATCTCTTAAATTCTCTATGACAGGACACCTCCACCGACATATCCAATCATATCCATGAGTGTAGAAGGCAGAGAAGGCTTATTAAGGCCCCTATTCTGGATCAGTTATTAGCTGATTGGTTTACCAAATCATTGTTTCCTCTGATTGCCCGAGATGTGGCTATGAGCGATGCCGTTACTAAAGAGCAGGATATTAGTCGAGCCTAGTATCTAGACTTGGTCTATTCCCAGTCTGGAACCCTTTACGACTTGATTCCTCAAGCTCCTCGCCCAAGCACTGATCCCTCCAAGCCACTAGCAGAAGTACCTGTTGATGGGATTGTTGGTTCAATCTAGTCATCGTCAACAATGAAACCTACCAAGGAACCCCAAACTACCACCCCTACTCCTTTGACTCCTAAGGTTTCCGCCGAGGTCAATTCTATTCAAAGTACTCAAACCTTGGGAAATAAAAACAAGGGTAAAAATAGGAATAAAAATCCTGAAAACCAACAAGAGACTCCAAGACCAACCAACAGTGATAACGATAAAGGGAAAATAAAGGAAAAATATCCCCGTCTGCTATGTGGAGGTGATCATTTCTCAAAGGAGTGTCCTCGTCGGGACGAAATCTCCCAGTTTCTGAAATCAAATCCCGCACCCATGGTACTCACAGATCCTTTTCCCTCTCAGCAACAACTGATAGACCACTTGTCTAATCAGGGTAACTCTAGCTCATCAGAGGAAATTCATATGATGTCCTTAGATACCATTAATCTGCAAACTCGAAGTCAGAATTATGACAAACCTGTAGACAAGAAAGAAGATCATTCTTATTCAGGGAAAGCTCCCTCTACTAGTTCTCCAGAATCCTCGTCTACTGTCCCCCTATCCATCAAGAAGCCTACTCTCAACATGATTTTGTGTCCACCTATGAGTACTCTTCGGAAGGCTGTATTTAACCCTAATGCTTGAGCTGCTCAATTTTATAATGTACTTGAAGATCTCGCTCAAGCACCTTGTGCAATGTCTACCTTAGAAGTACTCCAAAGTTGCCCTACACAGCGCAAAAACTTGTTGACATTAGGAGCTTTAGACTCGGATAATACTAACTTGATTCATTTCAATGTTGAGAACTATAAGTCTAGGTTATCGCATAAACTTGATTTTTAGATCATTACAAAAGTAGTGGGAAATAATTTTTTTCAAATGGTACTAGATGAAGGAGCTTCGACTTCGGTTTTGTCTCTATCTTGTTGGAAGGCTCTCGGCTCTTCCGAGCTTGTAACATCACCTACGACCCTCAAGGCCTTTAACGGATGGGGTTTCCAACCCCATGGTCTCATATATATCCTAGCAGTCGAGATGGGGGGCAAGACCATTTCCATTCAAGTAGAAGTGGTAGATGCCCCCTTAGATTACAACCTCCTTTTAGGAAGAAATTGGTTCTATGCCATGACTGTTGTCGCCTCAACAGTATTCTGAATAGTCCAATTTATGCATCTAGGGAGAATTGTTACCATTGACCAGCTTGATTTCCATACGTCGGATGTTACTACCTCAATGGCTAATAACATCCCCATGTTAGGCCAGTCCCCTCCTCCTTACTAGTTGATTGGGGTAGGCATGTTGAAGGATTCATCCCTTATGGGGATTTTTCCATCCACTCCTCCTAGCACGGATACCGCGATAGTCCATATGATCGCCTGAATTGATTATGAGCCTAAGGTTAAATGAGCTATTGATTCCACCTCATTGAGTTCACATGAAGCACTGTATGATGCTGTTCAAAGATTTATCAATGATCACACTGATGACCTTTATCTAGTGGCTTTGGATCCTTACCTTTTACTGTACTAGTTAGCACCTTCTCTTCTTGTTCTACATTATCTCTCCGAGACTTTCCCTTCCGATGAGTCCATCATGGAGATCATGAATATGGATGAGTCCATTTGGGAGGATCACCATCATAGATCTATGTTCCTCCCCAACACAAGTTCGGTTAGCCATGATTATGCATCTTTGTTTCCTACTGATATTGTTAACGTACCCCAAAGTCCTATATTGTTGCAAGATACAGATTCTGAAGGAAACATTTACAACATTACTCAGATGAGTCCGATTGACATATCATCTAAGCCTGATACTATCAAGCATGTTCATGTTGGGAAGAACTGCTTGGCAAATGAATCTGAAGCATACAAGGCACTTTTCAAAGAATTTCATGATATTTTTTCCTGGTCCTATGAAGAGATGCTGGGGATTGACCCATCCATTGTGGTCCATGAGATTAAAACCTATCCCACGGCTAAACCTGTCAGGAAAAAATTAAGGCAAGTCCATCCTTGGAAGGCCGTAGCTATTAAAGCTGAAATTGAGAAACTTCTCAAAGCTGGGTTTATTTATCCTGTACCTCTAACAAAATGGGTATTGAACATTATCCCTGTCAATAAAAAGTAGGGAACCATTAGAGTCTGTATTGACTTTAGGGATTTGAATAAATCTTGTCCTAAGGACAACTTTCCTACTCCACACATTGATCAGATTATCGACAACTGTGCTGGAAGTGTCATCTTTTCATTTATGGATGGCTTCTTTGGCTATAATCAGATTGAGATATTACCCTCCGATCAGCATAAGATGAAATTCATTTTCCCATGGGGAACCTTTGCATATAAGAAGTTACCTTTAGTCTTGAAAAATGCTGGAGCCATGTTCCAGCGTGCAATGTCCTATCCGTTTCACGATATTAAACGTATTGTTGAACTGTACCTTGAATACCTCCCTACTCATTAACAGTGATGAGAGGACCACCCTGGTCATCTTAGAGAGATATTCCTGAGATGCCGACATTATAATATATGGATCAATCCGCATAAATGTGTTTTTTGCATTGAGATGGGACATCTGCTAGGTTTTGTGGTATCCAAATATGGCATCAGGATTGATCCCTTGAAAATTTCCCCCATTTTAGCTCTACCAGCCCAAACTAATCTCCTTGAACTCCAAAATTTGCAACGAAAGGAAAACTTTCTCCGTCGTTTCGTGTTCAATTTAGTAGAGTAAATGCACGATTATATGCGTCTCCTTAATAAGAACACCCCGTTCTTCTAGGATGACCAGGCCCAATGTGCCTTTCATAATATTAAGCATGCTCTGACTCATTCACCGATGATACACCCCCGAGATTATTCAAAGGACTTTCTCTTGTATATCGCTTCCTCCACTACTACCATCACTATTGTTTTAGTGCAGGAAAATCTCCATTGTTAAGAGCATGTGATTTATTATGCCAGTAAGAATCTCATGGATTCCAAAACTTGCTATTCAAGTGTGGAAAAGTTAGCATTGGCCACGGTCATTGTTGTACAAAAGTTTCATCACTACATTCTACTCTGCGCTACCGCTATATTGGTAGACCAAAACCCTATGTATTACATCCTGACTCGTTAGGTGCTCGAGGTCAAGTACTCCCAGTGGATAGTTATACTTCAGGAGTTTGATCTAGAATTTGTCAAAGGCACATCAAAGAAATCCTTGGTCTTTGCCGAGCTTATGTGTGATCTTCCATGTGCTTCGACAGAATCTAAGCCCGATGATTCATTTTCGGATGAATTTCTGTTCCTGATTAGCACTACAGACCCTTGGTATGGAGAGTTTCTTATTTATCTCCAAACACAATGATTTCAGCCACATTTATCCCATGATGATCGCCACTGTATCCATCTCCACGTGCAATACTACCTTATTCTGAATGTACCTTGTATAGACATGGGATTGACTCTATTCTCCGGCAATGCCTCACCCATGAAGAGGCTGAACATGTGTTGAATGATTGCCACTCTGGAGCATGTGGTGGTCATTTATCTGGGATGGCTACAGCCCAAAAAATCCTTCGCGCTGGCTATTTCTAGCCTTCTATCTTCAAAGACTGTCATGAGGCTGTTAAGAAATGCCCACCTTGTCAACAATTTTACCCTAAAAAGTACATCCATCTTGCTCCGCTACACCCCTTCATTGCTGTTGGCCCATTCGCCAAATGGGGGATTGACTTCATGCATTGTAAGCCTACCTCAGTCAAGGGGCATGGTTACATCATCGTAGCCATTTACTATTTCACAAAATGGGTTGAGGCCATGCCTACATATGCAGAAGATGGTAAGACTGCCACTCTCTTCCTATTCAATCATATCATAGCTAGATTTGGAGTCCCGTAGTCCATCGTTACTAATCACGGATCCCATTTCTGTAATCAAATGATGGAGGAAATGAGTGCCAAGCTAGGTTTTCACCATGAAAACTATGTGCCATATTATTCACAAGCTAATGGTTAGGTAGAGGCCATTAACAAAGTTTTAAAAACTATGCTTCGACGGATGGTTGGAGATCATAAATCCAACTGGAACCATGTTCTTTTCTCTGCTCTTTGGGATTATCAGAATTCGGTGAAAACAACCACTGGTTTCATGCCATTCCAGCTTGTCTATGGACTCGAAGTTATCTTACTGATTCAATGTCAGATTCCATCTTTACAACTTGCTGCCGAACTTCTCTTAGACACTTTCATAGAGGAAGAAAGATTTTTGTATTTTTGTACTTGAATAACCTTGGTGAGACTGGGAGAGACGCTACCTTGGCTAATGAGGCACATAAGAAATGCGTCAAGCTGCAGTATGATAAATCCGTCCAACCTCGTGTCTTTAACGAGGGCGACCTAGTCTTGACTTATGATCAGAGATATGACAAACTAGGGAAGGGTAAGTTCGAGTCCATGTCATATGGACCTTTTGTTATTTCTAAGGTTTTAGAGAAAGGAGCCTACGAGCTCATCAGTTATGATGGGATCCCTTTGGGGAAATCTCGCAATGGGTTGTACATGAAAAGGTACTATGCCTATGTCTTTCTTGGATAGTATCTTGTATATATGTATATTGCTTGAAATTCAGTGTGCTTTTATTATTTTCAAGATGGTTTTGAGTTTAGTGTCTACATCAGTTTATACCATGTTTTGGTCTTGCAGATGGCTTTCTATGGCTTCGTCGATGGTGCTTTCCACCACACCTTGAATCTTTCCTCAGCTGCTTGGGTCCTCTATTCCCCAACTGAAGATTTGGTCAGTTTAATAGCAGTTTGTATAGGTCCCACTACTAATAACATTGCCGAGTATGAAGCAGTCATTGGTCTTTTGACTGAAGCTGCCTCCCAAGATTCTCATAATCTAGTAGTCTTGATGGACTCACAACTCGTGGTTTGCCATTTAAACCATATTTACACCATTAGAAACCCTGTGCTTCTCTGCCTCTTCCGGAGAGTACGTTTGCTGGAAAGATCATTTGAAACCATCACCTATAGGCATATCCCCAGGGAACATAATGTAGTTGCTGACTCATTAGCTAATTACATCCTAGATTGGTATATTTCCCATTCATGACATTGAAATCAAGCATGGTCCATTGTAAATAAACATTCAAAGACACATAAAACTCATATAAAATACATTTACCATTTGAGACATATAGACACCAGGTAAAAGTCTGTATATATATATATATATATATACGAAAATTATACAAAAAATAGGTTCTAAGACCTCATCTAAAGCACATAGGCTTTCAGGAAAAATCATCATACAAAGTCCTGAAGCTATCAGCTTTCAGTACATATCTCATATACTAGTGATGCTCATGGTAGCACATCACTACCTGAGCTACTCTACGTAGCAGCCTACTAAACCGACCCGGTACTCCCATCGTGGATCTCTGATATCTCATCGGGAGGTCATCTATGGAAGCATCTGGGATATCCAAGGTCAATCTCTCTAGTTTTTCCTCTAACTCCCCGGTGATATCATCACCTTGTGGTACAAAGCGGGCTCCAGCTCGCCTATCCAATGGAGAAGCTCCTCTAGGTCGCGCTGCTCCAACCTATAAATGAGAATATATAGGTCTCATCACTTAACATAAAAAACATAAAAACATTTTATCCATTTTAGGGTTTCTTGCTTCTTATCGATGTTTCCCCACTGTCCTCCAGGTGGTAGTGGTAGGTCAGGATCTTCGGTGAAGTCCATACTTGCGTAAGCATAATCCTCAACCATGAGGATCTGATCTCGGAGCCATATGAAGAAAAGGTCACCGAACTTCACCTTCCCTCTACTTACTCCTGTACTAGCCATGAATTGGACCCACCTTAGCATACGGGGGTCCCACGCTCTCATACTTCTGAAGATCACCTGAGGTCTCATCTATGGTACCTGCTCAAAGAAGAAGCAGGATAAAATGGAACCAAATCCAAACTGCTTTAGCTCTCCTTGCTGACACTTAGTCAGCTGATATTTGAATATCGGAAGCATGGCTTCCACCCAGTTGAATACCGTGGGTGCCATGGCCTCTATGGCATATAACATGTGTTCCCTAGAATCCTGGTGCACACCCCGACTCCTGACCACCCTATGCATAGTAAAAAGGACGGTCCATAGGGGCCCATCAGTCACTGCTCTGATGGGGATTTTCTTCCCCGATGTCCTCGTCCCTGGAGCATAGTGATGATCCATAGGCTCTCGAGTGGTAATATCCCCTCCATGGGGACCTGTCAGTGAGATGGGGGCACCCCGTCTCGAGAGACTAGTCAAGAAGTAGATATCCTCTACTTCCACTGTCAGAATATGGGCCCCCACCTCGAAGTACTTCTGCTCTGGATTCCACAATCGTAGTATGTGCTCTAATAACCACTCGTGTGACACCATGCTTGGGGTCTAGAATAACTTCAGAATCCCACAGTCTTGTAATGCAGCTATACAACCTGCATTTCTCTCAGTGAAAGCATCATCATTGTCATGTTGTCTTTCTTTCCATATCACCATGTTTTGAGCAACAAAAACCTGCCAAAAACAATCATAGCATGCATTAGAATCATCTCTAATAATTTAAAATCAAAAGAATGAATTATATTGCTTATGCTATTAGTTTGAAATCTCCACGACTGGCACTGCCTGTGCATCGTTGGAGACAGGCAGTGGCACTGCCTGTCCGCTATGTTATAGACGCGATTCTTGGGAGGTATCATGTATCCCGTAAGGGGTATGCATGGTTCCCGTGTTTATGGTTCACCATACAGGCCCAAAACCCCATCAAAACTCAAAATAAGTGCTATGAAATGAAAGAGTAGGGTTTTATCTATTACTTGCAACTAACGGTGCTCAAATCGGACGGTGGGAACTCCCGGTATAGCTGTTGAAGATATGGCTAAGAAAGTGCTCTGAATGCTCTCCACTATGGGTAAATAGTAAAATGATTTGATTTTTTACTATTTACATGACTTATATAGGCATTTTTGGGTCTGATATGCTAAATGCAAAATCATGTTTTAGTCGAAATTTATCTGTCGTAATCCCTTAATGCTAGTTATGAACGCATTTAACACTTGTTTCTGAGTCGATTGCAGGATAAAAGAACCATAGCAAAGATCTTTGGAAGTTTGTTTATGACTTTTTCATACTTCCATAAAACGGAAAAGGTCGGTGAGCGTTTATTAGGATACTTTGATCACGCTCCTTAAACCTAGTATCAAAGGTCCGAGTCTATTTTAGTTTCTTTCCAGGCTCGTTAAAAATTGTCATTGTGTAAAGAAGCATCACGGAATCTTGTTTTCACCTCCTTTTCAGGCTCCTTAAACACGAAAGATTGTCGAGTCCGTTTCTGATTCTCTCCAGGATCATAAAAGACGACGTTGTGTAAAGAAACCTCATGGAGTCCTCTTTAAACTCTTTTTGGGCTCCCTAAATATGAAAATATTGTCGAACGATCTTGTCTTCTTCATGCTCGTTAAATTATTTGAAGAGTCATCCGTCCAATGGTAGGTTATCTCTTTTTCTGTTTGGATAGGACTATTTACAAAAAAGGAACACTCCAGTAAATTATGACTAGAAGAGTTCTCTAAGGTATGATTTTACACTTTTTCGGGCCTTGGAAACTAAATCATATGAAAAAGGACCCCTTTGGAGTCTTCTTCTGTGATCGTTCAGACTCTCTAAACATGAACGATATCGAGTTTTCTTTCATTGGACTCATTAAATTAAACATTGAGAAACCCGATTTGGGAATGAACCCCTCCTCTCTTAGGTTTGTAAAACATATGAGTCTAGACTTGTCTTTCAACAAGTTACATCGAGTGTTTGTTACCCTCTTTGAACTTGTAAAACCAAAAAGAGGCACTCATCGATCATGATGGGGGAAATGGCAAGGGAATCATTTTTTCAAATAACTGGTAGTAGTTTGTCATTACTTTTGAACATGGCACTTATTTGCACATCATTTCAATCAATTGGGTATTCAGTTGAGCTTCGTGACGATCCACTTTCATGAGTCATGTCAATCCTTTGAGTCTTTCAAAAGAATGCATTATCCATTGTCGCATTGTGTGTTTGTCCTGTCCAGTCATGCTGCCAAGTATTTTTGTTGTGTCACCCAATGTTCAAAGGGGATTTTAAGAAGTTTTACCTCTGTAGTCCACACAGTTTTTGTGTCAATACTTTTGATTCAGTCCTATGGTTACTACATTCACATCATTCCTGAATTATGTTCCGAGTTTCGTGTCGTCGATGTAGGATTCGTCATGGCCCTCCTTCGATGAGACTATTCCCTTCGACATCAGCTCATCATCCAGGAAATAGTCTTTGAAATAATATTTAGTACCTTGAGATCTGTATGTCTTAATGACAGATTCTCTCGCTCTCGACATAGGTTCACATCATTGACCTTTGATCAATAGAATCGACTGGGTGTTCAACATCAGGACATCTATTCACACTTAGTAGATTGTACTAGGGTACCTTGGGAATAATTGACATCAATGGTGATCTCCCTCGCACTTGTTAACAGTTCACATCATTGACTGGTAATCAAGTGGTTTCTACCATGTTCAACTTCAGATCATTGTAATCACATGGATAGAATCGTACCTTGTGGAAGACGAGACGAAGACCCTGGGTATTTGTTTAAAGCGCTCATTGCTTTCCCCAGGTTGCGATGGAGTTTTGTATGTCTAGAATGGATCCACATTTTTATGGTCATGGCTATGCTCAAATTTCCATCTCTATGAAATAGATCTACATTGTATGTCTGGTAGCTATATCCAAGTTTGAGTCCTCTATCACATGGATCTACGCTGTATTCTAGTAGCGATGCTTGTTTATTCCTCCCATGGATCTACCTTATATTGGTCTGTAGCCATGAGTTGTTTACTTGTGTATATGAGTCAAAGTATTAATGTACTACAGATGCTTACTTGACGACATGCTCCGATCGAGCCGACATTTTCACCTTGTAGCGACAACTTGTTCTCTCAAAGCTCTCGTTTATCGTATCCCTCTAAGACTCATGCTTTTAGGGACATCCTGTTTTACCAAATTCCTGTCATCATCATGTGATAAGACCTTTGACATACCTATTTTCCCTTAATCCCAGCACTTGGAGCGGAAACCCATTTTGTTTGTCAATCTTTCATAAAAATTCCCAGCACTGCGCTTTCCTTGTTAGCCATGAGCGGTTCCTTGCTCACACCGCCCTTCTGCTATTTGCCATAAGCACTGCCACCACCTATTGCCCTTGGTCCATAAGCAATTCTTACCTGAACCACTCTGTCATAAGAGGAGAAACATGGTACCCTGGGTAAAATGGAAAAAAGAGAATATTCTCAAGGCTTCTAGATCATGAGCCTCGTTTCCTCCCTTATCCCTATAATTGTGGGTCAGTTGAGCTTGGGATCCTTCATCCTAGGATCTTAGAGGCCACCTCATCCACAAATATCTAAACCATCCCTATCCATTGAGCCTTATAAATACAAGTTCATGTCCATGGTTGAGGGGGAGAACCATTGAGGTATTGTTATGCTGTTGGATTGACCACTTGGTCTAATCCATTGGAGAGCATGGAGAGCAAAGTTGGAGCTTATGGGGATGAAATTTTTGGTTTCATGGAGATGCATGTTGACATTAAGGCTTAATTGGTTGTAAAATTCTCCATTTTATCTTAATGCAAAGTTGATTTCCATCCCACTTTATTGTTGTTCATTTGTTCTGGATCTGAACCATTCAGACCAAATGAACAGCTTCTGTTCGCAGAAGGTGAAATATTCTTGCTACCCCCCAAGCTTCGTTTCATCTGACAATTCTTCTTCCATACCCAACCTAAAAACCTGGTTACTAATATGAAAATTTTCACCAGGGGGGTAGGAAGAATGAGAATCGGGTAGGTGAAAAGAAGGTTCAATTTCTAACACTAAAGGGAAGACTTGAATCAAGGGAAGGGGATCTATTTCATTTTTATGCGAGCTTGAAACAAAAGTTAACTATGCTTGGAAAATGGTTTCATTTTTATGCAATATTGAAACCAAAAGGTAAACTATCCTTAAGGAGATCCATTTCATTTTTTAACAAGCTTTACATAGAATGAGAACTTTCATCACAGGCATCCATTTCATTTTTTCAACGAGCTTGACACAGAATGGGAACTATGCTTAAAGGAATCTGTTTCATTTTTTAACGAGCTTGACACAGAATGGGAACTATGCTCAAAGGAATGGTTTCATTTTTATGCAAGCTTGAAACCAAAAGGTAAAATATGCTTGAGTGGTTTTATTTTTTAATGAGCTTGAAACCAAAAGGTAAACTATGATCAAAAACCTACTCCTATTGAACATGATATCTAGAGGTTGGTAGGTTTCCCCCATTTCATAAAAGCTAGCGGCTTAGCTCCATTATGATGTCCATAGACTAGAGCCATGCCCCCCATTTTACCTATGATGGGAAGAAGCTAACTAGAAGAAGGGGAAGGAACCACAAGAACATGCAACACATTTAGGGCAGTCTGATTACTAGGAGAAATGCAATGGTCAGGTGTAACAAAGGAAAGTTGATCAATGGTCACAATATTCCCATCATGGGGAAAATGCATAACTCTAAAGAGTGTGGACACAACAGCCTTCATGACATAGACATAATCATGTCCAAGGATCAGATTGAAATATAAAGGACCTTGGACCACCATAACATCAATACAAACAGTTTTCCCTCCTAATGTAATAGGAAAATAAAGAAGGGTCCCTAAAGGTGTAGTAGGTCTTCAATTAAAAGCCAGTATCTGATCGGTGGATGGCACAAGCTAAGGAGAGCCTAAATCTTGCCAAGAAGTTGAGGATATACTACTAACAGAAGCCCCTTCATCAACAATAGTGTGAAGTATCCGCCTAGCAGTAACATTCACAACTATCTGGAAAGGAACACTCGAATGAAGATGAGACTCTATTAGGTTACTCCAGTCAAAGGAAATAAACTCATTACTCGAAGAGGGTTTTGTCGAAACAAACAAAATTTCCCCTTGCCGAGAACAATCAAAACGAAGCATAAAAGCTTCAGCAGGTTTTGGTTCATTCTCTACTAGAAGAGAAGAACAAGATGAAGATTTGGTCAAAGAGACTACTTCAGTCTTAACACTCTCTGATGAAAGAGTGGGATCAGGTGGAGATGATTTCGACTCGACCACTTTAACTTCACTGTTCAAAAGAAGAGTGGGATTGACTGCAGATGAAACTGAATCAAACACTTTAACTTCACCCTTCAAAGGAAGAGTGGGATCAACTAAGGATGGACTTGGATTGACCATTTCAATTTCACTCTTCAATGAAAGAGTGGGATCGACCGAGGTTAGAACTGGATCAACCACTTTATCAACCAATGGGGGTTCAAGAGACAACTTATGATAACCTGTTGGAAGCCATTGACGAGAAACAGTAATATCTTCCAACAACTTAGAAGCTTCATCCATGAGAGGACAAAGGTAACTAAAGTGCATGTCCTTAGAAATCAAGCAAGGATTTCTGACTTTACCCTTCCGACTCTTAACCACAGGGTCACTGGTTGAGGGGGGATCATCAGTATGATGACCAGAGGTTGATGACATGGGTTGCTGTTAAACCTTAGACCACTCTTCTAAAACTAGGGACAGACCATGACAATCTTTCACAAAGTGATCACCCTTGCAAAGCCTACAAGGGAATTTGGGTTTACGCGGTCTTTGGGTGTGCAGATCAAAACTGTACACACATGGAGGAGTGATTGATTGAGACTTGGTTGTTTGTTTGTTTTTCTTCTTCTTAATCTTCCTTTTCTTCTTCTTCTTATCCACCTGACTACTAGTACTACAACTTTCAACAGGCGAAGAGGTAGAGCGAGAGAAGACACATTTGGTGAAGAAGGAGAGGGATCAACATGAGGTTGATGCTCTTACGATGAAGGATTAGCATCAGACGCAACTGGTGTACATGGGATAACTGGACTGGAGAATAACCAAACATGTAATCCAATAGTCAATCCAAGAAGGCTTAACATAGCCATGAGAGGAGGACCAACATCCCCATATGGAGGGAACACAAAAGACATGCTTGGTAAATGAGTCTCTTGGTTGGTAGTCCTGGAAGGTGAAGCCATAACTATGTAACAAAAATATTTCTCTCTTCTAAAAAATCCTAACTGTATATATAACAAGTGCTACTCAAACTAAAAGCAACAAGCAAACATGTGAAAGGAGTGGATAATAGTCAGGAATCTCATAGGATAGGCAAAAAGGATAACTCAAATGGGTAGGGTATCCTAGTTGGGTCTCCTGATATACACAAGGTACATGGGAGCTCAAATTGGTAGTAGTGCTATCTAATGCACAACCGTTCACAAGGGGCCTTCCTATATACAATTGAGTACTTGAAGTACCTTTCTATATACCTCAAGGGTACGTGAAAGACCATTCGATATACCGACGGTACGTGGAAGAACCGCGCGAGTCTCAGGATGTAGTGCGGACAAATAATGAAAGCTCCTACGTTTAACGATGCTTGAACATGTCTCTAACCTATCACACAAATTGCTAAAAATTTTAAACCTAAGCTAGCGCTTAATTTTATCTTGTGTGTTTAGGTGGAACCATTGAGTGAAAACTTGAAATTAAAGAAGATGCACATTGATCTATATGATAATGCAAGTTTTCCTCTTCAATGAAATTCTACCTAAGAGAGGGAGAGAGAGGTTCAATTTATTTGAAACATAGAGTAAATCCCATACAACAATGAAACAAATTGCTTATATGATCCATTCCTAACTGAAACAAACAAAAGCTTCTCTTTTGAACTGAAAAAGAAGTGAGACCTCTAATGAAAAGAAAGAAAAGATTGTTACAAATTTATACAAAAGTGTTCAGATTTTTCAACTAAAGTGCGAATGAACTAATCACAAAATCATACAATAAATTTCATATGCACTTTTCCACAACTTTATGAAAAAAGGAAAAAACATACAAAAATCATGTATAACAAATGAAGAAAAACTGAAATGAATCTTTTCTTGTTCTATCAAAGAAGACAGAAATTAGAGATCTAACAAAACCAAGTTCTATTCAAATCTATCTATGAATCTTTAAAATACCAACATCAATCAAAATTCTTGAGAATAACTATGGATTCATGGCTCGTTTTTTTATTTATTTATTTTTGATTGAGGTTTCTATTCAAAAATGAATTGCAGTGTTCAGAAAACAACTGTAACAATCTGAACCATGCATCTTAGATACCAAAAGAAGCATTTAAGAATCAAATACCAAACAGGGCTAAGAAGAATACCTAACACCGCTTCTACAGGTGTTGAACAGGGTGTTACCAGCCTGAGCACCGCTCCTTGCACACAGGAACAGAGTGGTGGCACTGCTTACTTCAGGTTCACACCAGGGCATTACCAGGTCCAACACCGCTTCTTGTACATAGAGAAAGTGTAGTGGAACAACTTCTTTACCATAGAGGAAGAGCGGTGATAGCTCCAGAACCGCACTTATAACATAGCTCAAGAGCGGTGCCCAAGATGGCAATTTGAAAAATAAAAAAGCAACAAAAAAGGAAGTTATAGACTAAAAAATGAACCCAAACAATCACCAAAAAAACCTAGTGAACCAAAAATATGAAGATCCAAAGGCATACAGAGGAAAAACAATCACATTCAAAGCAGATCTATAGATCTATGCATGGAAAAGTAGATCTAGAAATTGAAAATGAAGGTGGAGGTGTCAACTTACCAATGATCCAGAATTTGAAGTAATTCCCCAGCAGAGTCACCGAATTTGGTAGTATTTCACCTTCTGTGGACAGAAGTTGTTCCTCTGGTCCGAATGGTTCAGATCTAGAACAAATTAACGACAAAGGATGAAGACCCTCACTAGATATCATAGATACTTGGAATGACTACTTCAATAGTAAACCTATGTACCTGCAGTCAGATTAAACATGCAAACACACCAAAGCTACATAATCTACTAATCCATGTCAGTGACTAAAGAATCCAACAACATTTACATAGGAAATAAAACAACAACAGTAAAGTGGGACGAAAATCATCTTTGCATTAAGATAAAATGGAGAAGTTTACAACCAATTAAGCCTTAGTGTTGACATGCATCTCCATGAAACCAAAAATTTCATCCCCATAAGCTCCAACTTTGCTTTCTATTCTCTCTAATAGCCTAGGCCAAGTGGTCAATCCAACAGCATAACAATACCTCAATGGTTCTTCCCATCAACCATGGACATGAGCTTGTATTTATAAGGCTTAATGGATAGGGATGGTTGAGATATTTGTTGATGAGGCGGCCTCTAAGATCCTAGGATGAGGGATCCTGAGCTCAACTGACCCACAATGCTAGGGATAAGGGAGTACACAAGGCTTATGATCTAGAAGCCTCGGGAATCTTCTCTTTTTCCCGTTTTACCCAGGGTACCATGTTTCTCCTCTTATGACACAGTGGTTTAGGTAAGAACCACTTATGGACCAAGGGAAATAGGTGGTGGCACCACTTATGGAAAACAATAGAAGGGTAGTGCGATCAAGGAACTGCTCATGGCTAACAAGGAAAGCGTGGTGTTGGGAATTTTCATGAAAGATTGACAAACAACATGGGTTTCCATTCCAAGTGCTGGGATTAAGAGAAAATAGGTATGATAAAGGTCTTATCACATGATGATGACAGGATTTGGGTATAACAGGATGCCCCCCAAAGCATGAGTGTTAGAGGGATACAATAAATGAGGTGAAAATGTTAGCTCGATCGGAGCATGTCATCAAGTAAGCATCTGTAGTACATCAATACTTTGACTCATAGACACAAGTAACCAACTCATGGATGCAGACCAATACAAGGAAGATCCATGGGAGGAATAAACAAGCATGGCTACTAGAATATAGTGTAGATCCATGTGATAGAGGACTCAAACTTGGAAATAGCTACTAGACATACAATGTATATCTATGTCATATAAATGAAAATTTGAGCATAGCCACGACCATACAAATGTGGATCCATGCTAGACATACAAAACTCCATTGCAACCTAGAGAAAGCAATGAGTGCTTTAAACAAATACCTAGGGTCTTCATCTCATCTTCCACAAGGTACGATTCTATCCATGTGATTACAATGATCTGAAGTCGAACATGGTAGAAACCACTTGATTACTGGTCAATGATGTGAACTGTTAACAAGTGCAAGCGAGATCACCATTGATGTCAGTGATTCCCAAGGTACCTTAGTACAATCTACTGAGTGTAAATAGATGTCCTGATGTCGAAGACCTAGTCGATTCTATCAATCAAAGGTCAATGATGTGAACCTATGTCGAGAGCGAGAGAATCTGTCATTAAGGCATACAGATATCAAGGTACTAAATATTGTTTCTAAGTCTATTTCCTAGATGATGAGCTGATGTTGATGGGAATAATCTCATCGAAGGAGGGCCATGATGAGTCCCAAATTGATGACACGAAACTCAGAACATAGTTCTGGAATGATGTGAATGTAGTAACCACAGGACTGACTCAAAAGTATTGACACAAAAAATGTGTGTACTATAGAGGTAAAACTTATTCAAATCCCCTTTGAACATCAGGTGGCATGACAAAAATAATTGGCAGCATGACTAGACAGGACAAACACACAATGCGACAGTGTACAATGCATTCTTTTGAAAGACTCAAAGGATTGACATGACTCATGAAAGTGGATTGTCACGGAGATCAGCTGAATACCCAATTGACTGACATGATGTGTAGACAAGTGCCATGTTCAAAGGTAACGACAAAATACTGCCAGTTATTTGCAAAAAGGATTCCCTTCCCATTTCCCCCATCATGATCTATGAGTGCCTCTTTTCGGTTTTACGAGTTCAAATAGGGTAGCAAACACTCGATGTAGCTTATCGAAAGACAAGTCTAGACTCATATGTTTTACAAACTTGAGAGAGGGGGTTCGTTCTCAAAATGGGTCTCTCAATGTTTAATTTAACGAGTCCGATGAAAGAAAACTTGGTATCGTTCATGTTTAGAGAGTCTGAACGATCACAGAAGAAGACTCCAAAGGGGTCCTTTTTCATATGATTTAGTCTCCAAGGCTCGAAAAAGTGTAAAATCATACCTTAGAGAACTCTTCCAGTCATGATTGGCTGGAGTGTTCCTTTATTGTAAATAGTCCTATCCGAACCGAAAAAGAGATAACCTACCGTCGGAAGGATGACTCTTCAAATACTTTAATGAGCATGAAGAAGACAAGATCGCTCGACAATCTTTTCGTATTTAGGGAGCCTAAAAAGAGTTTAAAGAGGACTCCATGAGGTTTCTTTACACAATGTCATTTTTTACGAGCCTAGACAGAATTGGAAATGGACTCGTTGATCTTTTCATGTTTAAGGAGCCTGAAAAGGAGGTGAAAAGAAGACTCTGTGATGCTTCTTTACACAATGTCAATTTTTAACAAGCCTGGAAAGAAACTAAAATGGACTCGGACCTTTGATACTGGGTTTAAGGAGCATGACCAAAGTGTTGTAATAAATGCTCATCAACCTTTTCTGTTTTATGGAAGTACGAAAAAGTCATAAACAAACTTCCAAAGCTCTTTGCTATGGTTCTCCTATCCTGCAATCGACTCAGAAATAAGTGTTAAATGCGTTCATAACTAGCATTAAGGGATTACGACAGATAAATTTTGACTAAAATATGATTTTACATTTAGCATATCAGACCCAAAAAATGCCTATATAAGTCATGTAAATAGTAAAAAATCAAATCATTTTACTATTTACCCATAGTGGAGAGCATTCGGAGCACTTTCTTAGCCATATCTTCAATAACTGATACCGGGAGTTCCCACCGTCCGATTTGAGCACCGTCAGTTGCAGGTAATATATAAAACCCTACTCTTTCATTTCATAGCACTTATTTTTAGGTTTTATGGGGTTTTGGGCCTGTATGGCGAACCCTAAAACCATAAACATGGGCACTATGCATACCCCTTATGGGATACGTGGTACCTCCCAAGAACTGCGCCTAAAAAATAGCTGACAGGTGATGCCACCACCTGTCTCCAACAGTGCACAGGTGGTGCCGGTCGTGGATATTTCAAACTAATAGCATAAGCAATAAGATTCATTCTTTTGATTTTAAATGATTAGAGATTATTCTAATGCATGCTATGATTGTTTTTGGCAGGTTTTTATTGTTCAAAACATGGTGATATGGAAAGAAAGACAACATGACAATGATGATGCTTTTGCTGAGAGAAATGCAGGTTGTATAGCTGCATTACGAGATTGTGGGCTTCTAAACTTCTTCTAGACCCCAAGCATGGTGTCGCATGAGTGGTTATTAGAGCACATACTGTGGATGTGGAATCCAGAGCAGCAGTACTTCGAGGTGGGGGCCCATATTCTAAGAGTGGAAGTAGAGGATATCTACTTCTTGACTGGTCTCTTGAGACGGGGTGCCCCAATATCACTGACAGGTTCCTATGGAGGGGATATTACCACTTGAGAGCTTATGGATCGTCACTGTGCTCCAAAGATGAGGACATCTGGGAAGAAAATCCCCATCGGAGTTGTGACAGATGGGCCCCTACGGACCGTCCTATTTACTATGTAGAGAGTGGATGGGAGTCAGGGTGTGCACCAGGCTTCTAGGGCACACATGTTATATTCCATAGAGGCCATGACACCCACGGTATTCAACTGGGCGGAATCCATGCTTCCGATATTCGAAGATCAGCTGACTAAGTGTCGGCAGGGAGAGCTAAAGTAGTTTGGCTTTGGTTCCATTTTAGCCTACTTCTTCTTTGAGCGGGTACCATAGATGAGACCTCAGGTGGTATTCAGAAGTCTGAGAGCGTGGGACCCCCATATGCTGAGGTGGGTCCAAGTCATGGCTCGTATAGGATCAGGTAGAGGGAAGGTGAAGTTCAGTGACCCATTATTTAGATGGCTCTGAGATCAAATCCTTATGGTTGAGGATTTTTCTTACGTAGGTACGGACTTCACCGGAGATCCTGACCGACCACTCCCACCTGGCGGACAGTGGGGCGACATCAGTAAGAAGCAAGAAAACCTAAAATGGATAAAATGTTTTTTTTATGTTTTTTAATGTTTTATATTTTTTATGTTAAGTGACGAGACCTATATATTCTCATGCAGATGTTGGAGCAACGCGACCTGGAGGAGCTTCTCCATTGGATAGGCGAGTTGGAGCCCGCTTTGTACCACAGGGTGATGATATCACCGGGGAGTTAGAGGAAAACCTAGAGAGGTTGACCTTTGATATCCTAGATGATTCCATAGATGACCTCCCGATGAGATATCAGAGATCCATGGTAGGAGTACCAGGTTGATTCAGTAGGCTGCTACATAGAGTAGCTCAGGCAGTGATGTGCTACCACGAGCATCACTAGTATATGAGATATATACTAAAAGCTGACAGCTTCAGGATTTTGTATGATGATTTTTCCTGAAAGCCTATGTGCTTTAGATGAGGTCTTGGGACCTATTTTTTGTAAACTTTTTGTATATATATATACATACTTTTACCTGGTGTCTATATGTCTCAAATGGTAAATGTATTTTATATGAGTTTTATTTGTCTTTGAATGTTTATTTACAATGGACCATGTTTGATTTCAATGTCATGAATGGGAAATATGCCAATCTAGGATGTAATTAGGTAATGATTCAGCAACTACATTATGTTCCCTAGGGATATGCCTATAGGTGATGGTTTCAAATGATCTTTCCAGCAAACGTACTCTCTAGAAGAGGCAGAGAGGCACAGGGTTTCTAATGGTGTAAATATGGTTTAAATGGAAAACCACGAGTTGTGATTCCATCAAGACTAATATATTACAAACATCTTGGGAGGCAGCTTCAGTTCGAAGACCAATGACTGCTTCATACTCGGTGATTTTATTAGTAGTGGGACCTATACAAACTGCTCCTGAACTGACCAAATCTTCAACTGGGGAGTAGAGGACCCAAGCAGCCGAGGCGAGATTCAAGGTGTGATGGTAAGCACCATCATCGAAGCCATAGAAATCCATCTACATGACCAAAACATGGTGTAGAAGGAGCAAGTCGACATAAGTCGACTTGGATGAAGACCGACTTAGCCAGTCGACTAAGTCGATGGGCCGACTAGTCGATCAGCCAACTAAGTCGGTCAGCCAACTAACTAGAAAGATTAGTCGGCTAACTAACAGTCGTGTCGGTTCACCGAACCGACAGGTAGTTATTTGTAACTATTTTGTAACCTGTATATATTAGGCTGTAGAGCCAAGCAAGAACTCAGTTCAGTTCTGTGCCTTGTATGAACTCATTACATTAATATAATCTATTTTCCTATCTGTTCTTATCTCTTGTATCTGATTTATAGTTATGTTTTAGTATGTATTATTGGTAACCTTATGTGATATGTGAGATTAC
This sequence comes from Pseudotsuga menziesii, assembly GCA_001517045.1. Classification (NCBI taxonomy): domain Eukaryota; kingdom Viridiplantae; phylum Streptophyta; class Pinopsida; order Pinales; family Pinaceae; genus Pseudotsuga; species Pseudotsuga menziesii. Next base: position 334,529 of record LPNX010301814.1, read on the forward strand.
AACATTGGTTTCATTGCCGGTAGTACATGTCTAAGATATATGCTCACATATGATACCAGAGCAGGAGATCAAGGACTGGTGGGACCGTAAAGTTGCGACCTATTTGCAAAATTACGTAAGACGTAACAGATTAACAGTCGCTAAAGCTAGAGCCAGATTTTTCACAGAGACACATGAAAAATTCATCGAGTCTGTGCCACAACTGTTGAAGCAGCTTCTGGATGAGAAGACCGGACGCAACTAAAGAACAACAGTTGCTAGATAAACTATTCCGAGGAGGATGAACAAATCTGTTGGAGTGGTTTGAGAAAATCACTGACGACTTCTGTGAAGAGAAAGCAGTTGAAGACCAAACGTCGGTAGAAACTGTTAAAGTGAAATTTTACACAGATTTCATCGAACAATTCTTGTGCTCCCTGTCGACCTTGCTGTTCAAATTCTTGATAGAGAACGGAGCAGGCCACATCGTCGAACCCAGACCACCACTGTGTGAACAGCCACCAAACACTAACTAGGCGGAGAAGCAGAGGAAGTGGGAGAAATTTATTGCAGAAAGGGAGTGGCAATACTTCCTAAGCAAGTGATTCAAACTATCTGGGCTTTCTAAAAAGCGTTGGGTCGGCTATGGGGGGGTAGCTGGTCTTGTGTCGGAGATAGAGTATAGTGGATCCTAGTCGACTTCAGGAGGATAGCCATCACCAGTGATGAAAAGTCGACCGTAGAAGACTTGAAGAGAATAGTTCTGTATGAAAGTATGTCGGACATTCAGAAACGAGAAAGGGACAAGAGACAACAGAGAAGGGAAGTAAGATGCGAAAGAGCCGACGAGCCTGCGCAGAGAACAAAACCCTAGGGCAACCAACCGTGAAGAGAATCTGCCAGAGTCAGGTCATGACCGATAGGAAGAGGGCGTCGAATAAGAGTTTTCCCCTATGGAGGAAGAAGTATGGATCGAGCTACCAGAAGCTCTCCAATTAACAGCTCCCGGTGAAGGAACGACCCTTTTTCCATTAAATCCACATACCATAATATAGACTATTGTTGAAGACGACCTCCGACTAAGAGCTGGTGACTATAGTATCTGGAGTCGACTAGGTGATGATACGTACACCGGATGACATCTTGTCATACGCTGACCATTTGAAGGGAACTGGGTGACAATCCAAGTGGCACCATCCTTCTGAAGTATCCACTTTCTCTTACCGACATAGGAAGGAGAACCCCCCTGCCAAGTACAGCTTTTGAAGGAATAGAACAAGCAAACCTGTGCACACAAAATTTCAGTGGACCATCGACAGTAGAAATCCACAACAACCCACTGTTCGTCGAAGACGAATTGACCATCGACGGAGGTACCAGTTTCATCGACCAAAATTCCACAGGAGCGACTTCATCAACAATCCCACCACTTTCCCCACCACCCACGCCTCTGACCCTACCAAATTCTGAGAGCAGTGAAAGCGACTCAGACATGGGTCACGGAACAGCTCACATTCCTCTCTATGAAGGGGATGAAGATCCCAGACGACATTGGTTTGTCTGTGAGTCCATCTGGGATGCAAACCATGTGAAGGATGAAGATCGCCAGATGGCTCAGTTTGTAGGAGCCTTACGGAAAATGGCCCTGAATTGGTACATGAAATTTTTGGAAAGGTAACCCAGAGCATCGAAAGCTGAGATTAAAGCACAGTTCTTATCCTTTTTCAAGACCCCAGACGCTAAGCACCTGGCCGCCAAAAAGCTCAAGACAACGCAGCAAAAGCCAGGGGAGACTGTCCGCGATTACGACAAACACTAGAAGGACCTGTTGAGTCAACTAGATTATGTTATTGATGAGAAACTACTAATTCAATGGTTCCTTGCAGGATTATCACAAAAAGTCCGCAGACACATCAGTTTGGAAACGTTCAAAACATATGAAGATGTGCTGACCAAAGCTTTGCAGGTGGAAATGGATGAAGATATACCTGCCTATCCGACAGACCACAGGATAGAAGAATAGCTGGAAAGTGTCCAGAAGTCCTTGAAAGAACTGTCCCTCAAAAATCAAGAAATATGGTGTACTAAATGTTCGACGGCCGGATACTCGAAAGACAATTATCGACATGAATACAGCCGACAAGACGTCCGATTTGTGCAAACTAAAGTCTTCTGCAATATTTGCCAGGAGACCGGGGATCATTCTACGAAAGAATGTGCATTTAACATGAAGAATGCAAAAGCTTCCTGGTGCGCCATCTGTGAGACAAAAAGTCACAATACAGCCGACTGTCAACTAAACCTAAAAAACAGATAGAACTATCAGGCGGTTTACCAGACGAATGCAGTGGCGCAGAGAAATGAGCAAAATAATACTAATGACCAGAACTGGCAACGATACGAAGGCCGATGATATGAGCACTGGTACAAAAATTGACGACAAGGGTTTGGAGGAAGAGGTTGATTCGTCGGGAATCGTGACATACGACCGCGTCGATCTACTCAGTGTTTCATCTGCTATAAAGAAGGACACAGATGCGCAGACTGTCCCTACAAGGACAGAACTGACCTTAAATTCTGTACGCATTGTGGGGTAGGCGATCACTCTCTGGAGGATTGTTCTACCATGTTAGAAAAAATCAATAATAAGAAAAATGTTAATGTCTTGTCTTGTGTACAAAAGCATGATATATTAACCACTAAAAATCTGCATATTGTCACTCGCCAAGGCACAAAAACAGGGCCTGATAACCCCCAAATTAGTAAAATTAAAAACACAAATGGTTATCCGAATCCTATGAAGGAAAAACAAACTTATCAAGAAGCCACACACATATTTCAAGACATTGCACAACAAGAAGACATTATTACTAGTCGACTTAGCACGACACACCAATTAACTCATCTCATCCAAACCGACAAGTCTGTAGCACAGTTCATTGATTTATTACACGAAATAAAACACACTAACTGTGGAAAATAAACTAAGAACATTTGTAGCCTCAATCAAAAAGACAAAAATGATGTCGACCCACTTGTCGACCTGGAAATCGAAGGTTATCACGTCCGACAAGTGGTGCTCGATTTCGGGTCTCAGGTAAATATCATGACCAGAGATACATGGGAAAAGATGGGCCGAACTTGACTCTATGAGTCAGGAATTTACCTAAAACTCGCTGACCAAGGCCTCATTGAACCCATTAGGGTTTGGAAAGATGTCGACACGACCATCAAAGGAATCTTGACTAAGGTTGATTTTGAAATCATCGACCCAAAAGAAGGATCTAGCTCCTTCCCAGCGCTAGTTGGTCGACCTTGGGGCTGAAAGATGAAAGCCTCCATATCCCTAGACAAAGAACGAATTAAGTTAAAAGGAAATGGTCAAAAATTCATTGTACCCATTAATCCTTCCCAAGAAGCATCTTGGACCGAACTGATTGATGAGGAAGTTGATGTCAGACAGCTTTACCAGATCCATAATAATACAGACTATACCAAGCCAAACATTTATGGGAAGCTTCAGTTAGGTAACCAAGACTCAATTGGTTACAATTCAGATGCCGAATTATATGACTGGGAGATGAAAAATTATGAAACACAAGCAAGAGGGTGCTGGACTATACAAAAAGTACAGAAAAAACCCACCCGACAGTGCTTCACTATATCAATTATCCCCAAAGTCTTTGAAAACAAAATCAGGGAATGACCTACATTACAGCCGACCAACTTACATAATACCCAACTGCCCAAGTATAAAGAAAGAGAATCCCCAATAATGCATCTTGAACAAGTATCTAAAAATATTGGAGAACATGGCAGACTTCAAAGCTTAGTGGAAACATTTACAGGTCAAGCAACTAGATGGTGGAACACCCATCAGACAAAATTGCAGACCTGGATAACTACTTCAACTTTCTTTGTTGAACGATTCGGTGGGAAAAAGTTAACCCAGGACACTCAAATCACTATCTTTTTCCAAGGCAAATACCCAGAAGAACACATCAAGCTTTGTGAAAAGGAGTGGAGACGGCTTGGACACAAAGATGAGCGAGCCTGGCCACATTTGTTCCCTTCCACCCTAGCCGAATTGCCTAATAAATGGTATAAAATGGAGGAAGCTAGAGGAGAAACCTTCTTTTGGCATGAACTTAAAGACAATTTTATTAAGGACTTCCAGTTCATACCTCAAAATGAAAAGTTGGCCGGGACAGCACACCAGATCAAACAGTTTCTTCAACCGACAGAGTCAAAACCCGACCAAGACCATCGACGAATCAAGGACTGTAACAAGATACAAGCTGAATCAAAATCACAGTCGACACGCTTACACTTAGAGAACAAGCACACATAAGGTAAGAGCTTTAGATGGAAGACCGACCACATTGAAACAACCAAGCTGGTCTACTCAATCCTGAAAGTCAATACCACCAACAAACAAGACTTAGACAGAATGACTACAGCCGACTTTCCGGCTACATTTTCATAGTTTAAAGAAGGAAGTCGACTGATCAATGAAGCTAAAGCACCAGAGTGGCTGGATGCCAAAGTGAAAACTAAGGAGGTCGACATTTCAAACGACGACCGTCCAAAAATAGCTAAGATTGGGGACTACTGGAACGAACACCAAACCACTGAAATCATAAACTTACTTAAAGAATTCCAAGATGTCTTTGCAAGGGACTACAGAGACTTAAAAGGGTTAGTACAAGAGATGGGAGAAATGAAAATAGATACTAAACCTGATGTCCGACCTATCAAGAAACGACCTTACAAACTAGCTCATAAGTATAAGGAGATAGTTAAGAAGGAAATAGACAACATGTTAGCAGCACGAATTATTTACCCCATCGACCAGTCGGAATGGGCAAGTCCCATGGTCGTACAGCCCAAGAAACATGACCCGACCAGATTAAGAATTTGTGTCGACTTTAGGGAGCTCAACAAAGTCACACTCACAGATCCATTCCCCACCCCCTATGCTGATGAAATTCTGAATGAAGTTGTAGGCCATGAATTTTATTCATTTACAGATGGATTTTCTGGATATAATCAAGTACCCATAGCAAAAGAGGATCAAAAGAAAACAACATTTGTATGTGAATTTGGGTCCTTTGCCTACAGAGTTATGCCTTTTGGGTTGAATAATGCACCTGCAGTATTCTCACGAATTGTTGTCAAAACATTCCAAGAGTATATCTATAAGACCATGGCAGTGTACTTCGATGACTGGACCATATATTCCACCCTAAAGGACCACTACACATGGCTCCGACTTATGCTGGAGAGATGTCGACAGATACAACTCTCCTTAAATATTAAGAAATGTACTTTTATGACTCCCATAGGCATACTCTTAGGACATATTGTCTGCAAACACGGTATAAAGGTCAACTTTGCCAAAATAAAAATCATCCTCGACCTAAAACCCCCAATAAACCCTAAACAGGTCCGAGTGTTATTGGGCCACACAGGATACTATAGGAAATTCATCAGACACTATTCATATATGACTTACCCTCTGCAGGAACTGATCAAAGACGACCAGGAGTTTATATGGACAGAAGAATGCCAAATATCCTTCGACAAATTGAAAAGAAAACTGGTCGAAGCTCCCATACTTAAATTTCCAAACTGGTCGACTAAATTTCATGTGCATATTGATGCATCAAGCATTGCAATAGGAGCCATCCTTACTCAACCAGGGGATGATGGGATGGATTACCCTATCATATACAGCAGTCGAAAATTAAATAAAGCTGAAAGGAACTACTCGACCATTGAACGCGAAGCCCTAGGTATGGTCTTTGCTCTCCAGAAGTATCGACATTACCTATTAGCCAACCCTTTCATATTTTATACCGACCATCAAGCTTTGAAGTACCTTGTTAATAAACCCCTTCATCATGGAAGAATCTGTCGCTGGTTACTTCTTTTTCAAGAATTTGAGTTTGAAGTAGTGGTCTGACCAGGAAAGCTAAATGTCGGACCCCACCACCTATCACGTATCGACACAGGGGAGGAACCAACCAGAATCGACGATGATTTGCCAGATGCACATCTATTTCGCATAGAAGCAGTACCCGAAGAACTAGAAGAAATAGCTCAGTTCTTAGAGACAGGTCAGGCACCCGAAGGTTTGAACACCAAGAAGAAACAAATCTTAGCTATGAAGGCTGCACCCTACAGCCTCATCAATGGATTTTTGTACAAAATGGGGTTAGAAGACATTCTAAGACGTTGTGTACTCGACCATGAGAGAGAACAAATCATGCATGAAGCAAACTATGGACCTGCAGGAGGACATTTTCAAGCAGATACAACTACAAGAAAAATCCAACAGTCGGGCTTATGGTGGCTGACCATCCACAAGGATTGCAAAAACTTTGTTAGTCGATGCGATAGATGTCAACGACTTGGTCGACCTCTATCGAGCACAGAGATGCCCTTGATATCTATAAACCCTAGTCTCACATTCAAACTTTGGGCTATAGACTTCATAGGACCTTTTCCTATCCCAGCCAAATGATCAGGTGCAAGATATATTATCACGGCAGTGGAATATGTAACCAAATGGGCAGAAGCCGAACCTGTCGATACATGTTCAAGTGAGGTAGCTGCTAAGTTTATCTACGAAAACATTATCACTAGATTTGGATGCCCCCTCACATTGATTAGCGACCAGGGATCACACTTTATCAACAAAACCATCAAAAATCTGACCGACCAGTTTCACATCGACCACCGACGAAGCACTGCATATCATCCTCAGTCAAATGGTGTGATTGAATCTTTTAAAAAAACTTTGACAAAATGGTTAACCAAAATATGCAACACCGACAAAGACGACTGGGATGAGAAAATCCCTGCAGTTCTCTGGGCATATAGGACAGCATATAAACGGTCGACTGATCAAACCCCCTTTCGACTAGTCTACGAGGAGGAAGCAGTCGTCCCCTTACATTTCCGACAGCAGACACCTATTATTGCACAGATACTACATGTCGATGTCGAACAGGAAAGAAAGGATAGACTATTTCAACTCAGTAAGCTAGAAGAACATAGAATCATGGCTATTCAGCATTAGGAAATTCACAAACAACAAAAAAAATCCTGGCATGACCGTAACATCAAAAACAAAAACCTCTCGGTCGGTGACCTTGCTTTACTTTATAACAGTCGAGTCAAGGGAAAACCCAAGAAATTACACACAGAATGGATGGGACCTTATGTTGTCAAAGAAATATATCCCAATGGTTCAGTCCGACTGAAAACATTACAGGGCCTAGTATTTCGGAAGCTCGTTAATGGAGCCCGACTCAAACGTTACAGAAACTGAAAAAAATAAAAATAAATAAATAAATAACGACCTTAACCGTCAACCAAAACCCATAAAAAGATAGACAAATTCCAAAACAAAATAATACAACCAACAGTACAACCATAGAAACAGACAACTCCTCCGGCTCCAGCAATCGTCGACCCCACTCAAGAACCGATAGGTGAAGTCGAAGTCGACGACCCGGAATATGCTTTATCCCGAAGCATCATCAAGAAGCTGGCTAAGGAGATAGCTGTCGCCAGAAAAAAAAATCAAAACCCAAAAACAACAACAAGGTAGGGGTAAGTGTAAGCTTATTCTGGCTGACTCATCTGATGATGAGGAGGAACTAGCAGCCGCGGCCGCCGACATTATCGAGGATGCCCGTGCAAACAAAGTGTCAGTAGAAGTTTAGTTTCAACGGTATCTGGATGCAGGAGCTCCAGAGGGTTGGCCAAAGAAAGGAAAAACGACATCGACGCATGAAAATGTGGTCGACCTTGTGTCGACCCCTCCCCCTCCATCCCTGACAACCATAGTCAAGGAGCAAGCACAAGCACAGCAGGCAGAAAGTGCCCCTGAGGAATATCAACGCATCATCCCGGAGGCACTCAGAGCCAAGGTCTCCCAAGACACTGAGCTTCAAGATTTCTTCGTGACACTTCCTGTACTCTTTCAGTCAGCCCAGAAAATACGAACAAAAGATCCTCTTTATGCCAGCAAAAATCCTTATGCAACTATTACGACGACATTCACCCGCGACGAACAGGGTGACGTAATAGGAACATCAAAGTCTGTCACCGAGCCAATTAACCAGGATGACCTACCCTCTACACCTTCGGAAGTAGGTATCTCTTCCAACAAAAGTTCACAACACACTCCCGCCAACCCTTTGACCCCTGTACATACCCCCACTCCGTCCCCAACACCACCATCATCACAACCTCCCTCATCACCACCAGAATTACAGCCGAACCCATCACAACCACCATTGTCTTCACCACCGGAAGTGGTCATACCACCTCCTCAAACAGAAAAACCCCCACCCTCCATACCTGCTCCACAAAAGGAAACAACCCCGACTACTATACCACCTAACCAACCAGAACAACCCTCAACCTCCAATCCACCAACCACAGACCCAACCTCCACTACTGCAGGTACCCAGGAGCTAGAACAACAGACAGACACGCAAAAGAAAAGGAAAGACCTGCATAGAACATCTGGTCTCCGGATTAGCCTAAGGGATGCAAGTTCCTTGGATGACACAGAGGTCGGTCAACTCCTTAAAACTGTGGCCAAAGAGTCAAAGAAAAGGACAGATCGAAAAGCTAAAGAGCTTGTAGCCAAAAATGCAGAAGAAGTCGAGTTTCTCGGCAGATGCAGAAATCTAGTCCAGACCATGATACCAGGCCCTATCGACGTTGACACAGATCGACCACTTGAAAGAGCATACCAGCTCTTCGAGACAATGGTATTGACCATCCAGACTCGGCTGCAAGAGACTAAAGAAGGACAAAAGGAGGAGACTGTTCGACTGCTCCTGGCCCAACACACTGCATTCTTGGAAGCTTACAAAGTTCTCCAGGATCATATGGAAGAATCAGTGGTCACTGAGGAAGTATTATGAGACTGGCCTAATCACTATGGGCTAGTCTATCAGCTGACAAGGCAGGCGCGACAGGGCATTCAGGAATTAGAGGGTCGGAAGTCAACAGAGGCAGAACTGAGGCAGACCATTGAAGAACAAATTGTGATGGAGACCAACAAACTGTAGAAGATGGAACGAGAGGCAGATCAGTGGGTTCAACAGGCCCTTCCCAACTTAGAGAAAGTCGACATCATCTATCCACAGATGAAATGGCTCATCAATGCTGCAGAAGAGCAAAACCAACTGTTGGGTCCCAACATGGAGAATATAGCAGAAATGCCCATGTCCGAAAAGATGTTGATCCTGTCAAGTATTACTACTTTAACGATTGATATCCAGAAGGCATTACAAAGTTGGACCGACTTTCAGCATCATCTTTCCATCACAGCTCTAGTTATCATCGAAGTCTGTGTCCAAAGGAGACCGACTATCCGTCTGCACAGTCCACAACACGAGCAAGTTTGAATGGATCGACAAGAGTTCATTTTTGTACCTCCCTGTTTCTTCGGGACAAAGAAATGTTTTGTTCGTGGGGGAGATGTAGAAGGAGCAAGTCGACATAAGTCGACTTGGATGAAGACCAACTTAGCCAGCCGACTAAGTCAATGGGCCGACTAGTCGATCAGCTGACTAAGTCGGTCGGCCGACTAACTAGAAAGATTAGTCGGCTAACTAACAGTCGTGTCGGTTCACCGAACCGATAGGTAGTTATTTGTAACTGTTTTGTAACCTGTATATATTAGGCTATTGAGCCAAGCAAGAACTCAGTTTAGTTCTGTGCCTTGTATGAACTCATTACATTAATATAATCTGTTTTCCTATCTATTCTTATCTCTTGTATCTGATTTATAGTTATGTTTTAGTATGTATTATTGGTAACCTTATGTGATCTGTGAGATTACAACACATGGTATAAACAGATGCAAACACTAAACTCAAAACCATCTTGAAAATACTAAAAGCACACTGAAAGTCAAGCAATATACATATATACAAGATATTATCCAAGAAATACCTAGGCATAGTACCTTTTCAGGTACAACCCATTGCGAGGTTGCCCCAAAGGGATCCCATCATAATCGACGAGCTCATAGGCTCCTTTCTCCAAAACCTTAGAAATAATGAAAGGTCTGTACCACATGGACTTGAACTTACCCTTCCCTAGTTTGTCATATCTCTGATCATAAGTCAAGACTAGGTCACCTTCGTTAAAGACATGAGGTTGTATGGATTTATCATAATGCACCTTGACACGTTTCTTATGTGCCTCATTAGCCAAGGAAGCATCTCTTCGAGTCTCGTTAAGGTTATTCAAGTACAAAATCTTTCTTCCTCTGCGGAAGTGTCTGGGAGAAGTTCGACAGCAAGTTGTAAAGATGGAATCTGACATTGAATCGATAAGATAGATTTGAGTCCAAAGACAAGCTAGAATGGCATGAAACCAGTGCCTATTTTCACCAAAGTCCAATAAGCCTAAAGAGCAGAGAAAAGAATGTGGTGCCAGTTGGATTTATGATCTCCAACCATCCGACGAAGCATAGCTTTTAAAAATTTCTTAATGTCCTCTACCTAACAATTATCTTGTGGATAATATGGTGTAGAGTTTTCATGGTGAAAACCTAACTTAGCACTCAGTTTCTCCATCATTTGATTATGGAAATGGGATCCATGATCAGTAACGATGGACTACGGGACTCCAAATCTAGCTATGAGATGATTGAACAGGAAGAGAGCGGCAGTCTTACCATCTTCTGCATATGTAGGCATGGTCTCAACCCATTTTGTGAAATAGTCAATGGCTATGATGAAGTAACCATGCCCCTTGGCTGAGGTAGGCTTAAAATGCATGAAGTCAATCCCCCATTTGGTGAATGGGCCAACGACAATGATGGGGTGTAGCATAGCAGGATGGGTGCACTTTTTAGGGTAAAAGTGTTGACAAGGTGGGCATTACTTAACAGGGTCATGATAGTATTTGAAGACAGAAGGCCAAAAATAATGAGCGCGAAGGATTTTATGGGCTGTAGCCATCCTAGATAAATGACCGCCACATGCTCCAGAGTGGCAATCATTCAACACATGTTCAGCCTCCTCATGGGCGAGGCATTATCGGATAATAGATTCAATCCCACATCTATACAAGGTATCATTCAGAATGAGGTAGTATTTCACGTGGTGACGGATATGGCGGTGATCATCACAGGATAAATGTAGCTGAAATCGTTGTGTTTGGAGATAAATAAGCAAATATCCATACCAAGGGTCTGTAGTGATAATCAAGAACAAGAATTCATTTCGAAATGAATCAATGGGATCAGATTCCATCAAAGCACAGGGAAGATCACACATAAGCTCGGTGAAGACCAAGGATTGCTTTGATGTAGCTTTGACAAATTCCAGATCAAACTCCTGAAGTATAAGTATCCAGCAGGAGTGCTTGCCCCTGAGCACCTGAAGAGTCAAGATGTAATACATAGGGTTCTGGTCTGCCAATACAGTGGTAGTGCATAGTAGAATGTAGTGACGAAAATTTTGTACAGCAATGACCATGGCCAATACTAACTTTTCCACATGTGAATAGCGCGTTTTGGAATCCATAAGATTCTTATTGGCATAAGTGACCATACAAATTTGTTAGAGCAATACATTTATACTGTTATTCATGAAATTTTCTTTTGTGAGTTTCCTGTTTTGTTGTATAAGTGGTTGCTGAAGCTAACAACCCAACGAAAAAATTCCCAACAAGAAGAACCGACAGAGTGGAGTCCTAAACTGATTCATCAGCTGAAGAGTATTAGAAACCCTATATCTAGGGCTATCTCTTTCTAGTTAGATAGTATTTTAGAAGGATACATCACTGAATTTGTTTTCGACACAATAACATCATATAGTGAGGGGGAAAGAAAATTTTTCCAAGGACCTAGAGGAAGATACTTTACATCTTTAAAAATTTGGATAAAAGTGCTTGTATGTGAGAAAGGGATCCTAAGAATGGAGTCTAACGAGTAAATAAATGTGCATGGAGACCTGGGATATGTCGCAAGCGAAGTGTGAGAAAAATGGGGTAGACTAAGTTGAGATGTTCCCTGGTGATAGAATAGTTGAACTCAAGGGTAGACGTCTAAGAAGTGGAAGAAGATTTCAGTCAAGAAAGAGAAGAAGAAATGTCATTAGAGAAGGAAGTTGTAGTATGACCAGAGGATAAAACTACAAGTTTATGTCACACTTTGATAGAGGTTCTTGCGACAAGGAAGAGGAATACCACCCTATATCTGAAAGAAAAGAAGAAGAAGAAGAAAAATCCCCAAATCCAGAATACGAGTACGATACACCCACGACCTCATCTGCATCTCTGGAGGTAAGATCAAGAAACTCATCTCCTAGTGGGTTTGTCAATACAAGAAATAATAACTATGGGAATAGCATACATGGGAGTCCCGCTAGCCAAATTTTTTATCCAGCAGTACGAATAACCAATATAATGGCTGGGAATGTAATAATTTGCCTATATTCAACGAAAAATGGGTTAGAAGACCCATAGAAACATTGGTTTTTATGTGAATCCATGTGGACCATGCGATAGGTCCAATATGAATCCATTAAGAGGGATCAAATGATCACAACCATGAGGGGTCATGCCTTGGATTGTACATGAAGTTCTCTGTGGTTTCGAAAGGAATCACACATATAACACTCAAACAAATTTGAGTGGGACTAATAAATGAACTAAGAAATTCCAAATATGAGTCGCATTGTATTACATAGATTAAAGAGATTAATTAACTATCTATGGATTCTGTGTGGGACTTTGATCATAGATTTAAAATGTTAATGGCTAAAGTAAGCTTCCATATGTTGGACATACAACACAAAGAATGGTTCATTGCAACAATGTTAATGCACATCCAGATTCCCTAGATGCAAAAAAATATTGTGTAACAAACTGAAGCTCTAGAGTTGGCCATGAATCTAGAATCCTCACCTGTAGGAGAGACTAGTGCTGGGATGATGAAAATTTAGTCACAACTAGCCAACCTTATGCTACAATTCCAGGACATTAAAAAAGGGAAAGAGATCCAAGAGGAAATTTGGTGTACCAGATGGAGAACAGAGGGACACCATAAGGACAACTTCCCAACACTCATGAAATATGTTGCATCAAGAGTTCCAAACCCGATAAATACACAAGGGATGCCTTGGTGTAGAATATGACAAACTAGAGGCCATCGATCATAAGAGTGTTTGTACTTACATAAGATCGTAAGTGCACCAGCTAGTTTATACTGTAATTTTTGCAAATCAGTAGGCCATGATGAGAAGGACTGCAGAGCATACCAACTATTGCAAGAGAAAACAATGGATACCTATTTAATGAAGAATGAAGAGACAATTCAAGTTGAGCGGACTCAAGCTCAATATCCACAAGCTCAGTGTCCTTAGCCCCAGTATTCACGGAATCAATACCTGCAACAATAATACCCTCAACCCAAGGGGGGTGAAAATATTATAGGATGAGGACAAGGAGGAGGATTTGGTCATGGAAGAGGATAAATTATATGTTATAATTATGGACAACCAGGACATTTTTCCAGGGACTATGTGAGTCCTATAAAGACATGTTTGTATTGAAAATATTTTGATCATACTTCTGAACAATGTCCACAGTTGATTGCTAAGTGGCAAGATAAAAATGTGGGAAATATGAACCCTCTGTAGATTCCTAACCCAAACCCCAATAAGAATATCTAGAATATTATGCTAAGTCAATGGAACCCCATATAACTATCATAACAAGAGGAGGTCATGCAACTGGAGCATATCAAGAAACACATCCTGAACAACTATAGGTGCGATTGAAAACAAAACAAAAATGTGTTGTTTGATGTTAAAAAAGAAGAGGAAATATTATGACTGCACGACCATAATTGATCAATAAGAATCAAGTGTCAACTTCTACTGCTATGCTACCTAGAAGACCGATAATGGAGACGCCTCAAAGATTTTTCAAGCAGTTCCAAAAGAAACCAATGGGAAAGATTAGTAAGATTAAATATTTTTTTTTAAAGTTTCTTATCGCTAATACAAGATAAAGATGTTGTCTCAAAATTAACATCTCTAATAGAGGAACCTCAAGAAGAGGTGCAACCAAACAGAAGGGTTAACCATGTGGGATAAATATTAAAGAATGGCCCTGAGTTAAGGATATTTTCCCAAATAGGAGACTACAATATGGACTATAGTATCCTATACTTGGGATCTGATGTCAGCATTCTAAAAAGACAAACATGGGAAAGCATGGGGAAACCATGACTTTAGTAGTCTCCTATCCAGTTCCGATTAGAAAATCAGTCAAAATTCATGTCTATCACTGGTCTGACTCAAGTTCTTGTCAAGGTAGAAGGCCCGAGAATGTATGTTTAATTTGAAGTAGTTGACATTGTTGATGACACAAATTCATATCCTACACTTTTGGGGATCGACTGGGCAATTGATAATCAGACCATCATCAATTTTAAGAAAATAATCGTTAGTTTTTATTTAGATCTACTAATTTTATCTACAATATTTATCTAAAAGAATAACAAGTGCAACAAGATGCATAAGATATAAAAGATACGCAAGACACGAAGAATTTCATCGGGGAAACCATAAAGGATAAAACCCTGCAAACTTCCTTAGAATAGTATGATGATCAAAAGCAGTAAAAAGAAGTACTCAACAACTATCTATCTATCCTCCTCCTCCTCTCTCTCTCTCTCTCATGCGAACTTGAGAGTGTGAGGTGTGTATAAATGAGGGAGATATCCTCCCTATTTATACCCTTTCAAGTGACTCAACAAGCATAAGTCTGGGGCCCACATGTCTTCCCTAACAGGGCTGAATTCTCCCAGAGAGACTCCAAATACACATTGCATGATGTTACACTGGGGACTATTTCCCTTAATTACAATGGAGGTTGTACCTCAAGGTAATACATCCCGAAAGGGGGTAAACAAATCCCCAATGGGGGTAAAACAACATACAATGATAATATACATTAGAATATATTATGAAGTTATAAATACATCAACACTCCCTGTTAACTAGGAAGGTATTCTCTCTCTTCACAATCATCAACACATCTGGTCAAGTATTCATCGCATAGTCATCATCACAGAGTCATAGAGTTATCATCATAGTTGCTGCCATCATATTTTTATTATTGATCATCGAACGATACTATTTGTCATCGGAAGTTTCTACAGATCCAACCCTCCCTCAATTGGGTGTAGGCCTAGTCCTCATCCAGGTATTCATCACATCTCGAGAAATCCATCTCATGGGAATGATTCAGGACCTTCTTTACATTACCATAGCAATAACCTGTGTCTCCTACCTTCATCTCATCATATCCAAATCATCTCTTTTGTCCTACAAAGAAAAAAGATTTAGATGCAGACCACCTATGTTATTTCACCATAGTAGTAAGCCAAGATATTTTTCACGTCATTAAGAAAACCTATAGCTTCTACTATGCGAGAATTGCTTAGGAGAACACTCAGTGCATTACATCTTTGCATGGTTAACCTATGTTATAACAGTAAAGGGAGAACCTCCTAGGTGCACCTTTCATGATTCGTGACCTTATCATATCAACATGGGAACACATATATAGATATATATGTAAGCACCGATTGCAATGAAACAACCTGCTACATCAGGACCTTTTACGTTCCAGGTCAATCTCAAGGACTTATTACATCTGAACAACCTGCATTCATGATCTTTTACATTCAGATGACCTTCAAGGCATATTACATCAAAGTAACCTGTGTGTCACGCTAAGTCTCATTTTACACTTGGACAACCCACAAGACTTATTACACTCAAGTAACTTGCGTACCACACCAGTTCTCATTGTACACTCGAATAGCCTGTCACAGGACTAATTATGTCCAAGGATAACCTGTGAGCTTTGCCAGGACTGATTACATCCGAGGAAAACCTACAAGACTGATTATTCCTGAGTATCCTACTTCACTAGGATTTTTCCAACACAGACAACCTGTCTCATTTCCCATGTGAGATATTATCCATCAATTATTTCTAGCATAGAAACACATCAGAACTGATTACATCCAAGGATAACTACGAGATTTTCCAAGACTTATCCAAGGATAACCTATAAGATTGATTACATATAAGAAACCTACAAACTTTGCCATGATGTTACGCTCAGACAACATGTCTCTCTAGCTATGCTAGACCACATTGCTCCCTCTTTCTAGGGATCTCGATCTGGATCACACCAAGTATTTCTCTGAATTACTCAAAACTTCACTCTAGATAGAGGCTTGTTCAACACAACAACTATCTTCTCCTCTCATGCCACGTACTGGAGCTTCACTTCACCTCTATACACCATATCCCTGATATAGTGGAAATTGATCTCAATGTGCTTTGACTTGTCATGGAACACTGGATTTTTTGAAAGATTCACACAACTTTGATTGTCGCACTGCCTCGCAATTAGCCAAGCAAGTGGAAACATGGAACACTGGATTTTTTGAAAGATTCACACAACTTTGATTGTCGCACTACCTCGCAATTAGCCAAGCAAGTGGAAACATACTCTGCTTCGACTGTACTCAACACCACACATGATTGCTTCCTGCTGAACCAGTATATCATGACAGATCCCAAATTGAAGCAACAACCTAAGGTGATATTCCTGTCAATGGTGATACCTTCCTAGTTTTAATCAACATAATCATGTAGGTTAATCTTCTGATTCACATCATATTTGATCACATAACACACTATACCTTTTAGGTACCTCAGAACATGCTTTACAACTATCAGGTGAAGATGTCTCATATCCGTTAGGAACTAGCTCAGGGTGTTCACTGCAAAGAATATGTCTAGCCTTGTATTCATCAGATACATCAATGAGACAATCATCTGACGATACATCGTGGCATCAACTGAATCAGATGAAGCATCACTCAGAAGTTTCAAGTTAGATTCCATAGGTGTGGCTATCGCCTTGCAGTACAACATTTTGAATATCTTCAGAATCTCCACTGCATACTTTCCTTGACCAAGGAAAATGCCATATGCACTCTTCCACAACTCCATGCCTAATAAGTAGTGCATTATCCCTAGGTATTTCATTTTGAACTTTGTAGCAAGTATCCTCTTTACATCTGTAATGAGTTCCTCATTACCTATCGAAAACAAGTCATCAAAATATAACATGAGTATAATAGTTCTGTTGTCTTCCACCTTTAAGTAGAGGTTGAAATTCACTTTACTCTTGGTAAATCCCAAGCTCACCAGAAAGCTATCCATTCTATCATACCATGTCCTCGGTTCTTGTTTCAATACATACAAGGACTTCTTCAATTTTCACACATGGGTCTTCCTATCATGTGTCTCGAATCCTAGTGGTTGTTCCACATACACTTCCTCCTTAACTACACCATTCAAAAACACTATATTGACATCCATATTGTGTACTTTCCATTTCGTAACTGCTGCCAATGCAAGTATGGTCCTAATGGAAGTGTACCTCTCCATGAGTACAAATGTCTCTTCGTAGTCTATGACTTCTTTCTGTGAGAATCCTTGCTCTACAAACCTTTCCTTGTATTTATCGATGCTTCCATCTACAACATGCTTTATCTTATAGATCCACTTTGAATTCATGCTAGAATTCTTCGGTCTCAGAACTATCTCCCATACATCATTCTTCATGATCGACTGATATTCCTCAATCATAACATCCTTCCATTATTTATTTTCTATAGGCTCTTCATAGGTGGAAGGTTCTCTATCAATGATGTCACATAGCAGGGCCACATAGCTATTGTAGGGATTTTCCCTCTTTCTATATCTATGTATTCCTTTTGGGGTGCCATACCTTTCAGCTTCTTGTATGAGCTCCCATTCCCATTATGGTTTCCTCTTGTGGGAGTCCTTCTCGAGGATTGTCTCTACCGGTTATTTTGGTTCCATCATTTCATGATCCTTAGGGTATTCTAGAATTGCTTCTCCAATTTCCATATCTCAGACTGTCATCTCTTCGGTTTCCTTGACTTCTTGGATAGGTGTATGGTTTATGTACGGTTTTGTACATACACAAATATTCTCAGATGGCTGACTTCTGGTTTCTCTCCTGAGAAAGCCTCTTCAGGAGTTTTGTTGTCAAGTGCTCGATGAGGAGTATGGTTTTGTACATACACAATTGTTCTTTTTTCCTCTTCCCAAAGGTGCATAGGAAGATACTGGTCATGGTTTGGTTCTTTCGTTCTGCAACCCCATTCTGCTGAGGATTGTATGGAGTGCTTAGCTCGCTCTTAATCCGGGAATCTCTACAGAGTTCCTTGAATTCATATGATTTGAATTCTCCAACATTATCTGACCATAGAATCTTAATCTTCCTATCATTCTAGTTCTCAACCAAGGCTTTATAATCCTTAAACTTACTGAAAACTTCACTTTTCCCTTTCAATAAATAGATCCAAGTCTTATGTGAGAAATCATCTATAAATAAAGAATAGTACACATACCCACTTAATGAGCTAGAAGACATGGGTCAACATACATCCAAGTGTACTATCTTCAGTATTCCTTTATCCCTGCTCTCACTGTTGGGAAATGTATTCTTCATATTCTTTCCTTGTGCACATACTTTACAAATGCCTTCATGCTTTTCATGTATCTTTGAATATCCTGAGACTTGTTAGTAGGAATTCTCAACCAGTGTGGACACTACTTGTTCCTCTGTAATGTAAGACATGACTATAGAACAAAAAGACATAGCAGCATATCCTTTCCTTGAATAATTAAATCAATTAACATAAAACACATTATACGTCAACCTTGGATCCATTTATCTTCTCTTCAAAAAGTCCCTGCGACAGTTTAGTATCTACAAAAGAGATTGTTATACAAAAATCCTGTCACCATCATGTGATAAGACATTTGACATACCTACTTGCCCTAAATCCAAGCTTCTGGAGTGGAAATTAAATGGTTTTTTATCAATCTATCATACAAATTCCTAGCACTGCACATGCCCCTTTATCTAGGAGCGGTACCCCTACTCGCACCACCTTTCATCGGTTGTCCACAAGTGGTGCCACCGCCCATTTCCCTTGGTCCATAGGCAGTTATTACTAGAACTGCTCTGTTATAAAAGGAGAAGTGCGGCACCCTGGGTAAAAAGGGAAAAAGAGAAGTTTCTCAAGGCTTCTAGATGATAAGCCTCGTGTACTACCTTATCCCTACTATTGTGGGTTGGTTGAGCTCAAGATCCCTCATCCTAGGATCTTAGAGGCCACCTCACCCACTAATTTCTCAACCATCTCTATCCATTAAATCCCTATAAATATGAGCTCCTAGCCATGGTTGAGGGGAGAACATTTGAAGGTATTGTTATGCTGTTGGATTGATTCTTGGCCCAAGATCATTTAGAGAGAGCATAGAGAGCTAGAGTCAGAGATTTTGGGGATGAAGAGATGGTTTCATGGAGATGCATGTCAACACTAAGGATTGGTTGTAAAAATTTTCATATTTCTAATGCAAGTTTATTTCTGTCCCACATATGATGTTGTTGTTGTGATTTCGCATATATATGTTGCTAGATTCCTTAGTCACTAGCATAGATTAGTAGATCATATTCTAGTTGCTTTGATTCGTTTCGTGTTGAGATTTTTTGTAGGTACATAGGTGAACTGTCAAATCCTTGTATTCCAGATATCTACAGCATCTAGGGAGAGTCTTCAACCTCTGTCCTCTATTTGTTCTGGATCTGAACCATTCATACCAGTGGAACACCTTGCTGTCCACAGGAGGTGAAATATTCCAGCTAACAAAGTTCACAAGACAAACAAGAAGGATGAGAGCATCATGATAACTCACTATCCATATTGGTGATCAAGGAATACAATAATATTTAATTACAAACACAACAATCAAATATAGGGAAGGGAAATGTCTTTGTATTAATATATGGATGAGAAAGAAGTATAACCAAAAGCCTTGATGTTGATGGCTTCCGTCTCAATCAAGAATGTCTACAATCTCCTATGACTATGAAGACCTCTCCAAACACAAGATCCCTCTACTTTGACTCTGATTCAGAGTTCAAACTAGCAGCATAAGGATGCTTTTTCTGGCCTCTCCCAATCTCCTCATGAAGGCTTCATTTATAGGCCTAGAACCCATGGGATGACTTGACAAAAGGATAGAATGAGATCCCTATAGGTGAGGGAGGTGAATGCCACCTCTCCTAGGAATATAGGAACTAATTCCATGAAGGATTCCATACAAAATCTTCTAGAAACATTTTTTACCTCTTAACTGACCACCGGTTCTCTTAGCCAAACAGAGAGGAGTGTCGACCTAGGGTTTTTTCCAAAAAAGGGGGAAAATGACACCTTTTTCTTAATTGAGGCAAGCGTCACTAACGCTTTGTGAAAAATACAAGGGAGCACTATCCCTTCTAGGTGAAGGAAAAAAATGCACAAGTTGACCTTGACTAGGAGTTTTTGGAAGGTTAACAGGCATCATGAAATTGTTCTGAAGGTTGACAAGCAGTGTGATATTTTCAGGTGCAATAGAATGCACCCCAAAGTATGAAGCTAGAAGAAGCTGATAGGTGAAATAGGTTGCAAATTTTTACATCTGATACAAAGGAAAAGAGAGATAGACTCATATAGGACCAGTAATTGAATTTATCCAACCCAATCATAGCTGTGGACTGATACACTGCAGATCTATGATGATGACCATTTCATGGCTACTAATGATACACTGTAGATCTATGAATAACTGCTACAAGAAGTAGGACATAGATACGAGATATAGAAAGTAGATATATGCCTCTCAATGTTAGATATAGAACACATCCACCAAACATACAATGTGGATCCATGTCATGACTGTAAATGATCTCCAAATGCAACCTAAGCATAGGAAATGGTGATGAGAAATCCTAACCACTCAGGGTCTTCATCCCAATCTCCAAATGATACGAATCTAACCATGTGATTACAATGCCTTGTCATCGAACATGGTAGAAACCACTTGATTATGAGTCAATAATGTAAACTGTTAACAAGTGCGAGGGTAATCATCATTGATGTCAATGATCCCCAAGGTATATCAGTACATACCATTGAATGTGAATAAAGGATTTGAAGTCGAACACTCGATGAGATCTTTCAATCAAGAGTCAATGATGTAAACTCATGTTGAAAGCGAGGTAACTTTCCATTGAGCCATGCAGGCCCAAGGAATTGTTTAGGTTTCTAGGTCTAATTCCTGGATAATGATTTGAAGTCGACAGGAATATACTTTTCACAAGAGGGCCATGATGATTCCCACATCAGTGACACGAAACTAGGAACAAAAGTTGATTTGAAGTAACGGACTGAATCAGACAACGATTGACTTTTAAGGGAAAACAAAGTTACTAGTGAGTTATAATTAGGAGAGACATCCTTTGAACAATTTGATGACATGACACATGACTTGGAAGCTTCAAATTAAATGGGAATAGAACTAGGTGTAATGCAAGGAATAGTGACAAACCATTCTTTGAATTGACTCAAAGGATTCAGTGACTCAGAAAAGTGGATCAACTCGGAGACAAGCTGAAAACTAAATTGTTCAGATATGCAAATGTAGACAGGTTCCATGTTCAAAGGTGGATTGTAAAGTACTACCATATAAACAAATGAAAACCATTCCCATTTCCTTTAATTTCCCCACCTAGAAAGGTGAGTTCCTCTTTTCATTTTTACGAGTCCAAAGAGGGTAACAAACACTTGTTGAAGCTCATCAAATGATGAGTCCATTCTCATATTTTTCATGAACCTGAGAAATGAGGGGTTCGTTCCCAAATAGGTTCTTTCATCATGTAATTTTGTGAGTCCGATGAAAGCAAACTCATTTTTCCTTCCATGTTTAGAGAGTATGAAATGACTAAGAATACTCCAAAAGGTCCTTTTTCATAAATAACGTTAGTCGATTTGAAAAAGAGATAACCTACCCCCGACTAGTCGATAGTTCTGATTCTTTTACAAGCGTGAACACAACAAGTTCGCTTGGCAATCTTTTTGTGTTTTGAGGAGACTGAAAAGAGCTTAAATATAACTCATGAACCAGGTTCCTTTTTCATAATCCATTTTTTATGAGTCTGAAAAAGCGAAAAAGTATACTCGACACCTTTTTATTGGAATTTTAATGAGCATGTAAAAAGTGTGAATAATGCTCAGTACTTTTTCAGTTTTTCTCTAAACTCAAAAAAGACAAAAATAGCTTGAAACGTAACCATGAACCCATATCCACCTGAAAAACTCAAAAACACTATCAAAAGTCATTTTTCAAAACTATAGAAAGTAAAAAATAAAAACCCACTTTTACCTAAATGATTTGGATTTCAAAATAAAACAAATTACAATATATTTTTGAAAACTCCAAACTTTCTATAAATAGGAAGGGCAGGTAAGTTATTTTCACCATTTGTGAGTTTTGGAAGATAGCTTAGATAGCAAGAGTTCCTCCGGCGGTTTGGAAAGGGCATTCCACTTGATTGTTTCTTAATTATCCATAGAAGAGGTAAGAATTTGGTCTTTTCCTCTTTTCATGTTCTATAAATTTCATTTTCTTCTTTTGCATCATTTAATTTCAAGTTCCTAAAATGTTTTTAAGATGTTTTAAAAGAGAAAGATAGAGGTAGATTTTCTTTTGCAAAGATAGGATAGGGTACTTTCCATCCCCATAGAGATTTTAAGCCACAATAGAGGGCAAGATTTCTTCTTTTTTAGGGTTTTTGGCTGTCGGTATGCGTCCCCAACGATGCTCTGTCATGATGGGACAAGAGCATTGATGATGCTCTGTCCATAGAAGATAGGTGCCCAATGCTTTGTATGCCAAAGGAAAGAGCGCTATGGTGCTCTCTGCATTAAATCCAGCAATGCCACAAGAGAAAGGAAAAGAAAAATAAAACCCTAAACCATCAAAAGATAATTTTTCATGTTTCTCATCTTTCTTTTTAATTTTATCTTTCTTTAGTTTACCATGATATAATTACTAATCATGAATTTTACACGTCACAGGTTCATCATGGTAATTTGGAAAGAAAGGGAGCATGAAGTCCCAGACACCCAAGCGCTGAATGACCCAGCCACCATTGAGGCTTTACGGAATTGTGGGCTTCTTGAGTTTTTTCGGATCCCAGGAATGAAACCACATGTTTGGCTATTGGAGTACATCGTAAACATGTGGGATCCTAACCAAGAGAATTTTGTGGTAGGAGTCCACATCCTACCTATAGAGATCGAGGATATTTATTTCTTGACTGGCTTATCTATGAAGGGAATCCCCGTGATTCTATTTGGAGCACGAGGGGGGGAAGGATCCTTGGATGATATCATCGATCAACATTGCTCATTGGGTACAGAGTCCTAATAAAGAAAGCTAAAGATCAAGTCTCTAGTGGATCTCCCCTTGAGGACAGTAGTATATACCATTGGCAAGGTGGAAGGTACTAGTGCTTCCCACCTTACCAGCAAATCTCACATGATTTATACTTTGTAGTGCATGGAGCCCACTGTATTCAACTAGTGTGAAGTCATGTTGGCATGTCTAAAGAGTCAACTAAACAAGTGCAAAAGAGGGACACTAAAGCAGTTTGGTTACGGGGCAGTGGTGGTGTCTTTCATCTTACAGCGGGTACCTCACATGAGGCCCCAGGTGACTATTACCAGAATAGATCCTAAATATCTGAGGATGCTTGCATGGGTGATAGCTATGCCTCATCTTGGAGGTGGAGGACCTAAAGTCACTTACGATTCCGGGTTCTTTTGCTGGTTGAGAAACTAGCTACTTATGGTGGAACACTATGCCTAACAGGGGGCAGATTTACGAAATGACCCGGAGTTAGTCTTACCTGAGGGGGAAGTGTGGGATGAACAAGGTAAGAAGACACTATCCACTTATGTTTTTTGAAATTTTATGTTTATTTCATTTTTATGTTTTTTGTAGTACTGAGATAAAAATGTTTTTCATGCAGACATCGGGTCTGTTTGCCTAGTTGGGATGTCGCCTATTGCTAGGTGAGTAGGTACCCAAGATACGATGGAGTACCGCTCCGAAGCTGAGGAAGAGCTTGGATATCTTAAGGAGAAACTACAGCACTTGACTGTGGGTATCCCTGACATGAACACTAATGAGGTTCCTAGGAATTATCATTGCCATACCACAGGTTTTTTTGGATGGTTCTCGAGACTACTTCATAGAGTGGCCCAGGCCATTGCGTGCTACCATGAGCACTAGAAGGATTAGTCTGCCTCGACTATCATTTTTTGTATATGTATTATTGAAATATTTGAAGCTTCATATTTTTCCCTATGTATATGTATTTTGAACTTTTTTATGGTCCTGAACGGGCACTGAAAGCTAGAGATGCTTCAGCCCAAATTTTGTATCTTAGTGCTACAACTTATATATATATATATATATATATATATGACAGACTTTTTATATTTACATCTTTGTGTGGAAAATGTGATCTGTGAATGATTTATCTACTTATGAATTTACACATGTTTTTCATGTTTTCAAATGGACTTTTAAGTATGAGCAATATGCCAATCCAAGACATAGTTAGCTAGGGAATCTGCCACAACATTTAAGTGTCTTGGGATGTGATGATATGTAACTTTCTCAAAAGACCTCTCTAACAACCTAACTCTTCAGAAAGTACAAATAAGCATGGTATTTGGAATGGTGTAGACTTGGTTAAGCTAATGAACAACTAGTTCAGAGTCTAGGTAAACCCTAATTTCCCTTACTACATTAGCTAGGGATTCCGTTAGCAATCCAATCACGGCATGATATTCTACCAGATTGCTGGTGGAGGGACTTAAAAGAATACCCCGTGAACTCACCAACTCACTTGTAGGAGAGTACAGTACCCAGGTTGCTGATGCAAGGTTAAGAGTATATCGATGAGCACCATCAGCAAAACCAATGAAGGAAGTCATCTATCCATCAGACAAAAGACATGCACAAGTAGGGTTTTATGAAAAAACACATTTTAAATCACACAAAAGACACACCTCTCAAAGCTTAAGACACAGAAAAAACTATAAACAATATTTACAAAGACTTTATGCTAGATGACCTAGGCATAGTATCTTTTGAGGTAGAGCCCATTCTGGGGCTCTCCCAAAGGTATCCCATCGTAATCAACTAATTCATATGCCCCCTTCTCTAAAACGCGATGGAAAATATAGGTCGCATGCCACATAGAATCAAATTTTCCTGCTGCCAACTTATCATGCTTCTGGTCATAAGTCAAGATCAGATCTCCTTCATTGAAGGAACGGTGTTGGACAGTCCTGTCATATTGGATTTTCATTCTTCGTTTATGCACCTCATTAGCTAAGGAAGCATCATGTCAAGTTTCATCAAGTTTGTTCAGATACATGAATCTTTCTTCGTCTATAGTGGTATTGGGTAATAGTTTCGCTGCAAGTTTTAAAGAAGTGATTTCACATTCTATTGGGAGAGTAGCTTCTAGTCCATATACTAGTTGGAAAGGTGTAAAACCGATGGAAGTTTTGACAGCGGTCCTATAGGCCTAGAGTGCAGAGAAGAGCTGTAAATGCCTGTTTGACTTGGATTGCCCTACCATCCATTGAAGCATTGTTTTTAATACTTTGTTTATATCCTCAACTTAGCCATTGGCCTGAGGATAGTATGGTGTAGAGTTATCATGATGAAACCCTAATTTTACACTAAGCTCTGCCATCATCTTGTTTTGAAAATGTGACCCATGGTCTATCACAATGGCCCTAGGAATCCCAAATCTAGCAATGATATGATTGAATAGGAATAGTTCAGTAGTCTTACCGTCTTTAGCATATGTGGGAATTTCCTCAGCCCATTTTGTAAAATATTCCACAGCCACAATAATGTATCCATGCCCCCCGGCTAAGGTAGGTATACAGTGCATGAAGTCTATGCCCCATTTTGCAAAGGGGCCAACTTCTACAATGGGATGAAGTGGAGCTAGATGTGTGCATTTATTAGGAGTAAAAATTTGACATGGTGGGCATTTCTTGACTTTTTCAATACAATCTTTGAAAATAGAAGGCCAGAAATACTCGACATGTAATATTTTCTAGGCAGTAGCCAACCCAGAGAGATGACTGCCACAAGCTCCAGCATGGAAATCATTCAGAAATATCTTAGCCTCTTCATGTGTAAGGCAATGCCGTAAGATAGAGTCAACACAACAATGATATAGGGTATCATTTAGAATAATATATCTTTTGACCTTGTGGCAAATGTGATGATGTTCATCTCGAGAGGTAGTGGGATGGTATCGTAAGGTCTCGAGATACAAAATGATATCTCCATACCATGGATTAGTCATGCTAATGAGAAACAGTGATTCATCAAGAAATGAATCAAAGGGATCTGTAGTCTCAGTAGTATGGGGAAGGTCACATATAAGCTCTGCAAAAACGAGGGACTTCTTGGAAGTACTTTTGGAAAATTCTAGCTCAAACTCTTGGAGAATCATGATCTAATGATAGTATTTTCCCCCAAGTACTTGACATGTAAGAACGTAGTACATGGGGTTGTAATCCACGTAAACAGTGGTGGTGCGAAGAAAAATGTAATGACGAAGCTTCTGGACCATGATGACCGTGGCCAGAGCAAGTTTCTCCACATGTGAGTATTGAGTTTCAAAGTCGAGAAGGATCTTACTAGTGTAATAAATCACATGTTCTTGGTCATTTTCATCTATTTGAACAAGGACCATGCCTATAGTAGATAAGGATGCAGCCACATACAAGGAATAATCCTTAGAATAATTAGGTGGTTGCAACAATGGTGCATGGGTAAGTGCATGTTTAATATTATCAAACATGTGTTGTGTGAAATCATCCTAGACAAAAGGGGTATAATTCTTAAGCAACCTCATGAAACCGTGTGTCCTTTCTGCATAATTGCAAATGAAATGATGTAGAAATTTTTACTTCCCTTGCAAACTTTGGAGTTCAGTTACGTTCATGGGAGTAGGTAGGGATAAGATAACTTCAATTTTCAAGGGATCTATATGGATACCATCTTTGGAAACAATAAAACCAAGAAGTCGGCGAGCTTCTACACAAAAAACACATTTATGGGGATTTAGACAAATATTAAAATGATGACATTGAAGAAACACAACTCTAAGATGATCGACATAAATATCTTGCTACTTGGAATGAGAAGGAAGGTTGTCAAGATAGGGTTCCACAACATGTTTAATGTCATGAAAAGAATATGACATGGTACGTTGAAATGTCACGCCAACATTTTTTAAACCGAAAGGTAGTTTATGATAAGAAAAATTTCCCCAAGGGAAAATGAATTTGTTCTTGTCTTGGTCTAACGAGAGAATATCAACCTGGTTATAGCTGGAGAAGCCATCCATAAAGGAAAAGATAATTCTTTCGGCATAGTTCTCGATTATTTGATCGATATAGGGAGTGGGAAAGTTGTCTTTTGGACAAGCTCGATTCAAATCCCTAAAATCGATACAAACCCTAATAGTACCCTATTTTTTGTTCATAGGGACTATGTTGGACACCCATTCAGTTAATGGTATGAGGTAAGTGAAACCGACCCTGAGAAGTTTCTCAACTTCTTCTTTAATAGCGGCTCCAATTAAAAAGGGTCATGTATGTTTTAACCTCTTCAGATGAAGAGTTATGTCTGATGAAAATGTTTTCTGGAACATCAGGTTTCACTGATATGTCTACAGGTATAGTTTTTGTAATGTTGCATAAGTTTCCCTCATAATTGACATTATGAGTGAGGATCAAAGACTGAGGGTTGAGGACTATATCAAACAAAACCGTAGAGGTGGAGTGGTCTTCTACCATATGGCAAGGGGGGAGGAAAGAATATTTGTGGTGATAATCTTCCCAAGGCATCTCGTCTAATGACATAACTTCCATAATAGATTCATCCGTAGGAAGTGTGTGTGAAATATAATCTAGATATGGGGAGGGGTTGTTGAGCCAATATGGCATGTGATAGTGGTATGAGGCCACCAACAAATGGTCATTGGTGGGGGAATCCCTAGTAGCTTGGATTGCATTGTAAAATTCCTTGAAATGGGAAAAGGATGTTGATTCATAAGCAATTGCTTTTCCTTTGTCTGTATGAGAGGTAGAAATCATGTTAGTAGATGCAGTTTGCGAAGCAGGAGGAGGATCAGATGAGGTAAAGACTCCCATTAGTGAAGAATATTTGATAAGACCTAATCCAATGTCCTTATACTGTGGGGTATTCAGGAGCGAAATGCTATTTGCATCATTTGTAATGGAACTAGGTGTGATGAAATCTAACTGATCAACAGTAAAAATCTTTCCTTGGAATGGGAACTGGACGATCCGAAAAATGGTTGATGCTACAACTTGCATAGCATAAAACAAGTTACGACCTAGGATTAAGTTGTAATCCAAAGGAGCGTTGATGACTTTGATATGAATGGAGACTGACTTGCCCCCCAATTCAACATGGATGGAAGGTAGTAATCCATAGGGTTGAAAGCCACGACCATCAAAAGCCTTAAGAGTGGTAGGTAAATGGTTGATTTTCAGAGATCTAATGGCTCTCCAGCAAGATAAAGAAATAACTGATGTAGAGGCACCCTCATCCAAAAGGGCACGAGGGATAGTCTTTCCAGTAATCTTCGTAGCAATCTGGAAAGATAACTGATGTGAGAGTCTCATTTTGAAATCATCCAGTTTGAAAGTGATGATATTAGTATTCTCGGGATCCATAGCTCCAAGGGTAGTAAGCAAGTTTTTCTGTTGAGTTGGGCAGGTTTAAAGTACCTCTAAAGCCAACATAGCACAGGGTTTCTAGGCCAAATCTTCAACAATATTATAATATTGGGTGGCACGAGCATTAGGATTGATGATGGACTTACGTAGAGTGCCCTTTGGTGGACGGAAAATTGCTTCTGGTATAGGTTTTTCAATAT
Source organism: Pseudotsuga menziesii (assembly GCA_001517045.1). Lineage (NCBI taxonomy): Eukaryota > Viridiplantae > Streptophyta > Pinopsida > Pinales > Pinaceae > Pseudotsuga > Pseudotsuga menziesii. Next base: position 363,521 of record LPNX010301814.1, read on the forward strand.
GAAGACCATTATTAGGAGGAGGTGTGGAAGTTGAGGGTTTTTCAGATGGAATATCATCAGGTTTCTTTTCTGGAGGAGGGTCATAACTATGTGCTCTTGTATTTAAATTAACCATTTCACTAGACATCATGCGAACTTCATCGGTAGAGGAAGAAGTTTCATTTAAGGACTTATGATCAATTAACTGCTCTTGTGAAGGGAAAAGATCTTTCAAGACTGTTGGGGTGGGTGAAGTTTTCAAAAACTTACTAACTTCCTTGTGATGAGGACATTCTTTTGTAAAATGGTCACCTTCGTAGATTAGCAAGGAAATTTTACCTTTCGCTTACCTTTTGAATCAACATCTGGGTTCTATGTTTTCTTTCCTTTTTGTTGATTATCAGGTTTTTTAGATTTATTTTTGCCTTTCTTCTTTCCACTGGAAGATTCATTTGATTGGATCGCATTTACTTCAGCAGAAGCAATAGGAGAGGGTGTAGTTATGGTAGATGGAGCTGGTTGATCTGATGAAGTGGTGGCTTGATTTTGTTTCTTGGAAGGTTTTGCCGCTGTTTATGTTTGAATTGAACCAAGTATGCCATCAGTAGGTGGTTCAGTTGTAGGTCTTGATGGATCAGTTGTAGGCCGAGGAGCATGGGGAATCCGATCATACAAAGTTCCTGACTGGGAGTAAACCAAGTCTAGGTATTGAGTGCGGCTAATAGCTTGCTCCTCAGTGACAATGCCTCCCATGGAAACATCTCTAGCAGTAGGTGGAAGTAAAGACTTTGTAAACCAATCAACAAGCAACTGATTAGGAATGGGGGCCTTAATTAACCTTCGTCTTCATCTCCATTCATTGATATGATCGGAGATGTGAGTTGATGTGGTTTATCAAAGCAAATTCAAAAGGTCTGTACCTATTTCATATCATATTGGCAATTGAAAGTGTTATAAAAATTCCATTGCTAAGGCATTGAAGTCCCAAAAAGAGTGCTATGGTAACTCGATGTACCACTTCACGGAAATACCAGTGAGGGTTCTTTGAAAATTCCTTGGATGGATTGAACCATCCATCAAAGAATTGGATGAACAACATAAGTGAAATGTCATCACATGGTTTTTTGGATCTTCACCAGGTTTACCATCAAACTTGGGTATATTTGACGGCAGCTTTACAGGAATGGCAGGCCAAGAGGGGTCATGATGGATCGATTCATTTATCAATCTTGACAAATCTGGCAGATCTAAAGTAGCCAGAAATGGTAGTTGTTGATTTTGTTGCGGATACTGGTAGTACTGATAAGGCATTTACTGACCAGTAGGACCATATGCTGATTGATAGATGGGTATGGATGATGTTCCCAATGTTTGTTGAAAAGATTGTTGATTTCCAAAATTTCCATAGGGAGGTGGGCCACCTGAGGGAGGGGGTCCTTCGGAAGGTGGTGGTGGTGGGCCTCTGGGTGGTGGTCCTCCAAATGGTCAACCAGGTCCTCCAGGACCTCCAGGTCCCTCGGGACCTCCAAGTCCTCCAGGTCCACACGATGGTCCTCTAGGGGGGGGCACCATATCCTCCAGTAGTATTAACAAAATCTCCTCCATATGACAGAACATTGGACCCATTAGGTTGTCCCCAAGGTACAAAATCATTTTTGGGGTAGGGAATTCTAGGATAAATAGTCACTGGTGGTGGTTGTTGATAAACTTGATTGATCGTAGGTGGATGAATTCCTGGATAAGTATATCCCCAAGAAGCTGGGTTATTTACAGGTTGCACCCCTAATGGTTGGCTTGAACTGGATGGCGGGGGGGGAACAACATTGGTATTAGTAGGAGGGATAACTATTGCAGGTTGTGTTACAGCTGCAACTTGTCCTGAACTAGCAATAATTCCACTAACAGATGATGTAACTCATGCCGAGGGTTCCTCCCCAGTGTTAGAATGTCCTGACATAACTTATTTTGGGGTTTGCTCACCAACCATAATTGGTATGGAAGGCCTAGTAATGGGGTCAGGATGTGATACTGTAGGATTGTCATTTACATCTAGATTACCTTGAAATGGAATTTATTCAATGGATCCTAACACTTGAGCTAGTGAACGATATCCTTTAGGCCATGGGTTGCAAGAAGTTTCGCCATAGGTTGGATGACCATATTTTTAAGGTTTAATTTTAGCTACAGGCCAAGGGTCTATATTACAGGGTAATCATGCCAACATAGTTTCATAACAAGACCCAGGTGGAGGAATGATTCTTTCTACTCTCTTTGAGAAGTTACGAGCTCGATCGAGAGATGCATTAATTCTTCTCTATTCCTCCTCTCCCAAAGGAGGATTTCCTGGTGAAGGTCTAATAACCTCAATTTCAGTAGTAGCTTGGCCCATATAAATCCTCCAAAAGGGAGCATCCAGACCATAATATGGTGGAGTAGGACTATCGACGCAGCCTTCCAATGGAAGATGCATAGAACCATTAGGTGCAGGAGGGATTTGAACCAAAGGATTTGTAAAAACAATGAATTATTCTCTAGTTTCACTTGCTATGGTAGTCCCTACAGGAACATTAGCAGAAGCTGGTTGTTCCATGGTTACCCCTTCCTATCCTTCCACGGTAGGAGGAGTCAGGAGATAAACCCTACAATCTACGAGATTGATGTCTCGCAAGTTGCTCAGCCATGGTGGTGGCCAAAGTTACCTAATCTAGGTCAAAAAGGGAGAAAATCACACAAGCAAAACCTAAGCAGGGCTAAAGGTCACAAGCAGACTTAAATTATAGGATGTGTCACATGCCCCAATTTGCAAAAACAATTTAACGTTGTTTGAGGAACATTGTGTTATAGTTTATGCTAAGTTTGTAAATTATGACCAAGTGGGGTCAAGAATAATTAATGTAATTTAGAATATTTTATTTATAAATAAATAAATGATGAGACAACAGCTTAGGGAACTTGTTAAAAGAGTGTTAACTGGTCACTTGGTGGAGGATACTAGGCGGAGAGTACACTGACAAGTGGTAGCATCCTCAAACTACTTCCAACTGTTGCAGGTGGCAACTTCCCTATATTTGTGGTCATGATTCCCCAAGAAAGTGGAATTGGAGCATGTGGCTCATTAAATGAAAACTGACCCAGAAGACCTAGGAATCTCTATAAAATTTCCCATTGAAGACAACTGAGGCTACTCATTTTCTGAGAGGTGATGATTCAGAGTGAATGAATTTACTCATGAGAAATTCAATGGAGGGGATTACTGAAGTGAGTTTGAGGGGTTAACTACTGAGATTGAACTTATTGTAGATATTAGGCTGAAGTTCTTACTGCTGTGAGCATATTTGAATTACTGAGGTAATTGGACCAGTTAGGTGACATAAGGTCTTAAGGACATATCCTTCACCCAGTACTCTACCAGGAGGACTAGGAAACATGCTTAAGACAAGATCAGACCTTGAGTCCTAAAGAAAAACCATTATCTACACTAACTGTAACTAATTCAACCTTTAAAGACCAAAAACCACTCACAACCTCTCTCCAGATAGTCACAGCGTGGAGTATGGAAGCAAGATGTCCAACTTGAAGGTGGTTGCAGATTTCCCATGGCCGCGAGCTCTCAACTCAGCTAAAAAGATAGAGAAAACCCTCAGTCTGCAAAGCAAAAGTGTAGGGTTTGGAGTTTTAAGTCAACTCTTGTGTGGATACAAACCACCCCATGTGTCCTTCAAATAATTCTCCTCCAGCGTGGGTAAGTTCTATAGTCAATGCTGCAACACTTCATTTACAATCAAACCAATAATCATTAAAACCATACATTATTTATGATTGCCATTATATATATATATATATATATATACGTGTTCCATAGTGTTTAGCGAGGCATAGGTTATAAAACATAGTCTTAAGTTATGAAGTAACCGATAGGCCTTGTAATCTTTAAATAGACTCATTTGCTAACTTCATGTGTCAAGACTTTGAATAAAGATATTTCAATTCTACTAATCAACTTGCATGAAGATTTAGTCATAGCTAAGGGTACAGTCATATTTTTAAAGTAAAAGATACATATAAAAAGGAATAAAGAATACACCCTTATATAATATGAAAAGTATATAATGAAAAACCTAGGATAAGGTAAAAATGGTATTCTTGAACTCAAACCAAACAGTAATTCGATTTTTCCCCTCGGCATAGTAATTAGGAAGCGTTTTATAACTATGCTGATGCAGTTGTTATAATTTTATTATGGAGTTGTAACGACAGAAAAAGATTAACTTTACCTCCTTGAAGACAAGCAGCATAATAAAACATTTTCTAAGACTAGCATCTTAATCATGCTAGGGAAGTAGCTTCTCGACTTGAATTTAAAATAACACCCTACTAGATCTTATGCTTACCTGCTAAACCTGTAAGGAACCAATAGTCCAATTGAGTTAGCTGAGTGCTATGTAAGCCTCGATCACACTCAAGAATTCTTACCTACTTGACAAAACATATGCATCAGTATATCAAGCAGCAACAAAATACAAGTCCTTTCCTAACTCTGATATAATTGCAGCTGTTAAATCATTAATAGCACTAACACAAGTTTTTAAGATTACACCTTTTAGTTTATAGGTTATTACAAATAAGCGATCTCATGTTCTTTAATAAACTGTTTCATTTTTCCGCTAACCGTTAGTAGGTACTTAGCTGCGACTTTAGACATTTTATGTCACTTGAAAATTTTTAAATTTTATGAATTTTTTTGGGTTATTATAAGATGGGTTCAAAATATCCGGTCTCTCACTAGGACTGTCAAGTAGGTGCAACTCATGATATACCTCAGGGGTACGTGCATAGTAGTCTCCCCAAATGTCATTTTTGGTGTATTGCTCCACACAATATGGCCACAGGGATTTTCTTAGATGGTCAAGGTGTCCTAGTGGGGTCTCCCAATATACGCAAGGTATGTGGGAGCTCAAATCGGTAGTAGTGTTGTCTAATGCACAACCATTCACAAGGGGCCTTCCGATATACAATCGAGTACGTGAAGTAACTTTGTATATACCTTAAGGGTAAGTGAAAGTCCATTCGACATAACGATGGTACATGGAAGAACCGCACAAGTAATGGGTTGTAGTGCGGACAAATAATGACAAATCCTATGCTTAATGATGCCCGAATACGTCACTAACCTATCACTCAAGTTTCTATACAATTTTAGACCTAAAGCTACCGTTAATTTTATTTGGACCATTAGGTGAATGTTTGTGGAATGTTATCTCCAATAATGCAAATTAATCTAGATGTATATGCACTTTTTGACTTCGATGAGTACTAACTAGGGTAAGGAAGCAACCTTTTTCTTTTCTTTTCAACAATATACCATAAGAAAGCTGTTTTCAACAGTAAAACAAGATCCAATAAAGAAATGCAAAGGAAGTCCTTTCAAAACACAAAAACTCTTTCAATCAAGCACTCTAAAGTTTCTGAAAATGACAGAGAGAAAACTAAGCCTCTAATGTGCCTGCAAAGCTAATTTTTGCTACAATGTCAAAAAGACCTATTTTCCTTAATCACTCATGCAAATAAAAAAAAAAAAAACAATTTTCGCAAGCATAAACAAGAGAAAATAAAATGATTCTTTTTGTATTTTTCTAGAAAATATGAGGCACACAAAGCAGTTCTTTCTATGAAAGAAACTAATCTTCTAGGAAGAGGCTACAGGCTTTCTTTTCAGAAGGAATTTTTCAGACACTTCACTAAAAAAACCAAGATCAAAATATGTTTCCAATTTCGTTTATGACAATGCAAAAGATAGAAATTTTTTATCTGATCTCAAACAGAGAATCAAACTCGCAAAAACCAGTACATCAGACAACAAGCAATCAAACAGACCAAACTGAAAAGTCTCAGAGGATAGAAAATTCCAAATTTTGAACAAAAATTTTGTAAATAGGTAGTTTTGAAGACCTACCTCGGCGTGCTGAAAGGAACTGCACCAGAGCATCCCAGACTGCTACGGTGCTCCTAGCCTTCTACAAAAAGGCATCGTTGACGCTCTGTTAAGTAAGAGAAAAAGTGGTGGCGGCGCTTTGTTTTAGAAGATAAAAGTAGGTTTAGGGTGAACCGATGCTCTGTCAGCCAAAGGAAACAACGTCGTGGAGCAATGGGATTAAAAGACTAAAAAACTGCAGGAGAAACCAGAAAGATTGAGCTGACTGAACAAGTGAATTTTTTTTACTCGGAACAGAGGCAAAATATCAGAGGCATAAGGTGGATAACTCACCTTGTTAACTGAAACAACTGAAAGGAGAGAGAAATAACCTTCATAGATGGAATGGTTACTGAAGTTTGTAGATATGACTAGATCTACACCAGATATGATTAGATCTTCCCCAGATCTGACTGGATTAGGCTAGATCCCCATCAAAGTCGCTAATTTTGTTAGTAGGAATTCTCAACCAGTGCAGACACTGCTTGTTCCTCTGCAATGTAAGACATGACTACAGAACAAAAAGATGCAGCAGCATATCCTTTCCTTGAATAATTAAATCAATTAACATAAAACAAATTATAACTCAACCTTGGATCCATTTATCTTCTCTTCAGAAAATCACTGCGATGGTTCAGTATCTACAAAAGAGATCACAAGACAAACAAGAAGGATGAGAGCACCATGATAACTGACTATCCATGTTGGTGAGCAAAGAATCCAATAATATTTAATTACAAACACAACAATCAAATATAGGAAATGGAAATGTCTTTATATTAATATATGTATGAGAAAGAAGTACAACCAAAAGCCTTGATGTTGATGGCTTCCGTCTCAATCAAGAATGTCTACAATCTCCTATGACTATGAAGACCTCTCCAAACACAAGATCCCTCTACTTTGCCTCTGATTCAGACTTCAAACTAGCAGCATAAGGATGCTTTTTATGGCCTCTCCAACTCTCCTCATGAAGGCTTCATTTATAGGCCTAGAACCCATGGGATGACTTGACAAAAGGATAGAATGAGATCCCTATAGTTGAGGGAGGAAAATGCCACCTATCCTAGGCATATAGGAACTAATTCCATGAAGGCTTCCATACAGAAGCTTCTAGAAACATCTTTTTTTTCCTTTTAACTGACCACCAGTGCTCTTAGGCAAACTAAGAGGAGTGTCGACCTAGTTTTTTTTCCAAAAAATGAGGAAAAAAACACCTTTTGCTCAACTGAGGCAGGTGTCGTCGATGCTCTATGAAAAATAAAAGGGAGTGTCATCCCTTCTAGGTCAAGGAAAAAAATTCTCAAGGTGACCCAGACCAGGATTTTTTGGAAGGTTAACAGGTATCATGAAATTCTTCCGAAGGCTGACAAGTAGTGTGATATTTTTAGGTGCAACAAGACTGCGTTTCTTGCCATCAGTAGTGATCTGTAGTGCACATGTGCAATCTTTCTATGCCATAGTTTGCTTGGTTCAATTGACTGATGAACCAATTCTTGTTCAGGTTGTCCCTTTAGCTTGTACAAGCCTCCGTCTTCTTCTCCAAACATTCTTGCATCCTCTATTGTATTTCCTCTAGGCCACATCAGAACTTGGCCATCACCAAATGAAACCCTAATTCCCTTTGCATCTAATGTAGATATGGAGAGAAGATTCTTCTTCAATCCTAGAACATATAGCACATCCTTCATCTTTAAGTATTTCCCAGAGTCAGGATTGAATGAATATTCTCCACTCCCTTTTATGGGGTATTGGTAATGATCCCCAAATTTCACCTTGTGTAGTGACTCATGTTCAAACATATTGACGAATGATCTCTTGTATCCCATCATGTGTTTAGAAGCTCCACAATCCACAAGCCAATCATTGCTTTTGTGTGAGATAGTGCCAGTAAGTTCTGATATTAGAACATACTCTTCATTCGAATCATCCTTCTCTCATATGAATATTTTGTTTGTTGGTTCATCATCTTTGGCAATATGAGCATGGTGTCTCTTTTTCCTGATGGGACAATCTCTTGCAAAATGTCCCTTTTCATCACAAGTGTAGCATTGAATATTTGAAGTATCTCTTTTTGTCTTATTCTATTTATTGTCCTTCTTCTTGTTGTGATGAAATTTCTCCTTCTTCTCCTTCTTCTTAAAGTTCTTCCTGGTGTTATCTGTGAGAGATTTATCTTCGGGTTCTCCCATATTTTCTTCTCTTGTCACGGGTCAAGCTTCTTCTTGTGCATATTCTTATCGGAGTCTACTCAAATAGACGATCCTCCTTATTACACAAATCCCTTGAATAAATGAATCCCATGATCTAGGTAGACCATTCAAGATAGTCATTACAATTTCTCCTTCTTTGACATTCTCTTCAACCGCTTCAAGTTGTTCTTTGATTTGAGAAACCCTTGTGAAGTAAGCCTATATATTCTCGGAGTTCTGTATCTTCACATTCTTCAACTGGTTCCTCAAAGTAACTTTCAATTGATGTTATTTCCTTCGAACATATTTGTCAAATCATCATATACTTCCTTCGTTGTCTTGAATGAATACACATGGGGGACGAGGTGATCCTCAATAGAATCTACAATGGTTCTCTTATGAGCATCCTTAGCCTCTTCTCCCTCTGGTTCTGTAACTTCTTTAGTGATAAATTGATCCAAGTCATTTTCTTCAAGGATCAGAGAGATTCTGTACTTCCATGCTTGGAAGTTATGATCCCCTCTAAGCTTGTCCTCAAGCTGATTATGGTGAGTCATATTTTCAAATGAGAACCTCAGATGGAAATATCAAATATTTAGATCTTATTGATTTGAGATGTCTGACTTGGTTGTGGAGATGACTAAGCTATGGTTTGTTAGAGAAACCCTAATTTTCCAAACTTGGAGTTTGGTAATTTTGTTTGGATAGAAAATATGCACCTGCTTCAGGAAAGTTCCTCAATAAGGTCACCTTCTAAAAAATGAGGTGGGAATCCTCCAAAACTTGATGCCCTAGTTCCTCCCGACAACAGTGACATGGTAAAAAATGAAACTTCTTCAAATTTGAAACTGCTTCCACGAAAAGATGCACCCTACTGAAGTGAGTTTGTTTATGTATATGTAACTTCGGAATGTATTCACTTGTATTTCTTATGTATTGTAACCCGATGTTTATTCCAGGATGTATTTGTAATGTACTTGAGTCATGTCATGCCATGATGTTCCAATTGGGAAGATCTATAATGTAAACAAGTCATGTCAAGTCATTGTGGGAAACCCTCCTTTTTTCTAAGGGTTAAAGTCCCTGCAGTTATGGGGCATTAGGGTTATTAGACTCTCCTAGAGAGGTCAGCCCTAGTAGGGTTTTAGTCATGTCGAGATTAGTATAAATAGAGAGCTAGCCTCTCTATTTATTACACAACTCATACACACTCAATTGTAGCGCATAGTTGAGGAAGGAGAAGACACTGGGGCTAGATAGAAAGAAGGTTACTGTTGTCGGGAGATCATCTTACTATTTTGGGGTTTACTTTTAGTGCTGATTCTATCTCTGAGGAAGTTTCAGGGTTTTCTCCATTTATGGTTTCCTCAAGGAAAAACAGTGTGTTCATTGTCTCTTGTGTTTGACTATTGTGCTTGTTGTTCTCTCAGTTAAAGATCCTAATGTTATACTAGCTTAATGTTAAAAATATAACAGAGTTATCCTAACCATATTTTCTTGATGATATGTGGAGAGAACACCTTGAACTAGAAATCCCTAGTTTCTGAAGCTGCACAGTTCCTTTTCAGAGAGGCTTTGGTACCATGTTAGTTTTTCTTTAGATCTGATTAGTTTATCTAATGTATTTATATAAAAGAATAAAAAGTACAAAAATATGCATAAGATATAAAATAAGACACAAAGAGTTTCATTGGGGAAACCATAAAGGAGAAAACCCTGAAAAATTCCTTAGAATAGTAAGATGATCAAAAGTAGTAACAAGAAGTACTCAAAAAACATGTATATCTCCTCCTTTGTCTCTCTCTATCTCATGCAAACTTGCGAGTGTGACATGTGTATAAATGAGGGAGAGAGCCTCCCTATTTAAACCCTTTCAAGTGACTAACCAAACATAAGACTGGGGCCCACATGTCTTCCCTAAAGGGCCAAATTCTCCCAAAGAGACTCTAAATACACATTACATGATGTTACAATGGGGACTATTTCCTCGAATTACAATGAAGGTTGTATCTCAAGGTATAAACACAATTATGACATCCTGTAAAGGGGTAAACAAATCCCCAATGGGTTTACAACAACATACAATGATAATATACATCAGAATATCTTCTGAAATCACAAATACATAAACAAGAATCTTAACATTTGAAGATTCAGAGCAAAGGGTAGTCGCACCAATTGATCCACTACAAGGTGAGAGATACATCGAGCCAGTATATAGTGAAGGATAAGGTCACTATTTGGACCATATTTATAACATCATGTCTACAAGTGATGATTATGTGAATCCAAAGGTCGACGAAAATCTGAGTTAGTGGAGTATTAGTTCTTGTACATCGAATTTTGGTGAAGCATTGGAAAAATGGAAGAATCAGATACATGAAGTATCCATGAGAAGGTGCTCAAGAATTACATGATCTATGCAAAATGTAGGAATTGAGGTAAGTGATATACCCACATATGAAGGGTTACCTAACCTTTCATATTTTCTAACATAATTTGAAGAAAAAGTCACAGAACCTCAGCGCTTGTCTGCCCTGGACTTTGCATTGAAAATCTACACTCTCCAGATGGTGGGTCACACTTAAAAAATATATCTCGGAGTGACCACAATGTTGATGGTTGATGGAGATATGATTTGGATAAGATATCATCTATACCAGTCAAAATTATACAATATTAACTAATCCTGTTGAGCATATCGAGTATTTTTGTGCGACATGGGAGGCATGTTCGCAGCATGGATGGGTCCATCAGTCCATACACACATTAGACATGATACCAAGGAACTGATATTCATCAGTTGAAATGAGATGAGGGACTATTGAATGGGATGAATTAGCTGCTAGATTCACACACATTTGAGTTTTTTGATGATCATCCTTTGATTGATGCTTCATTGCAAGTAATCAAGTCAAAGATATTTGAAGATATCCCTGTCGCAATGACACGATTCAATATGATAAGCGCAACAATCCAGCACTTTATGGAGTGGTATATGTGATGGGATAACCTTATTAAGATGACCCACTCGACATAAACATACCATAGTATTAAGGTATGCATGCAATGGAAGGAATTGGTATTTCTAGTGATCAGTTTCTGAATCCTGTAAAAGTCAAGAAAATCAACATTGGCTCCCCAGAGAATCCAAAATTTGCCAATATTGAATATTATTGGGATGATGATACCATCGATAAGATTATGGACCTATTGCATGAGTTTCAAGATATGTTCCCTACAAAATTCTCAGAAATCAAAGGGATTGTCGAAGACTTTGGAGAAATGAAAATACCATTAAAGCTCAACGCAAAACCCGTCAAGCAGCGACCATACCGACTGAATCCTTGGTATAAAGAAAAAGTCAAGAAAGAATTGGAACGAATGTTGGATGTAGGTATCATAGAACATGCTGAAGAATCAAAATGGATTAGTTCGATAGTAGTGCAAGATAAGAAGGCTACTGGTGAAGTAAGGATTTTCATTGACCTAAGGAAATTGGACGATGCTTGTTTACATGACCCATTTCCAACTCCATTTACGGATGAGGTATTAGAAAGTGTTGGGGGTCAAGAAGTTTATTCTTTTACTAATGGGTTCTCTGTATACCATCATATAATAATCGCAAAGGAATATCGAAACAAGACAACCTTTGCGATTGAGTGGGGTTGTTTCCAATACACGGTAATGCCCTTTGGACTCAAGAATGCTCCTTCCATATTTTCCAGGATAGTAGTGGTTTCCTTCAATGATTTTATTCATAAATTTCTTGAAGTCTACTTCAACAATTGGACCATATTTGGGCTCATTAAGGATCATATTGAGAGAGTTATAATGATGCTAGAACAATGTCACTAGTATCAGATTTCACTGAATTTAAAGAGATGTATTTTTTCACCCCTTTTCAAATTCTGTTGGGCCATGTAGTTTGTCGTAATGGAATCTTGGTTGACCCTACTAAAATTGTGATCATCGTTGACCTACCACCACCTACCATAGTGAAGAAACTGAGAACAACATTGGAACATACATGATAATATCAAAAATTTATTAAAGGATATGTGTAGGTGACTGCTCCGATGGAGAAGTTATTGAAGAAGGATGTTAAATCCCAGTGGACAGAAAATTGCCAAGAGATTATGGACACCTTAAAGAACAATATGGTTAGAATTCCCATACTTATATTTCTATACTAGAAAAATGAATTTCATGTACATGTCAATGCGTCATCTATCGCTCTCAGCATGGTCAGCCACCTGACATCCTATTGCATTCACTAGTAGGAAATTATCAACAATGGAGAAGAGCTACACCATGAGAAAAAAAGAGGGATTAACTATGGTAAACTCTCTACAAAAATTTCAACACTACTTGCTAGGTGGACATTTCAAAATGTACACAAATCATTCAGCGTTGAAGTACCTAGTCAATAAGCTAGTGTTGGGGGGGGAGATTTTTCGATGGCTTCTCCTTTTTCAAGAATTTGACTTTGAATTCATTGTTAAATTAGGTCGAATGAATTTAGGGGTATACCATCTCTCGAGGATTGAGAGAGGTGAAGAACCTGGAAATATTATTCATAGTGTCCCTAACGCACAATTATTTGCGATAACAATGTTTGATGATTATTATAAAGACATCATACAATTTTTGAGTACGGGCTATGCCCCAGCTGAATTTACTACTGCAAAAAAGAAACAGTTAGTTGTGTGAGCTACAAACTTACATTTGATCACTGGACAATTATATAAAATGGGCCCTAATGAGATTCTTCCTCGATATGTCTTGGAACATGAGTGACTAATGATACTGAATGAAACACATGGTGCTTTTGCAGGAGGCCATTATGTTGGAAAAGCTACAGTGAGAAATATATTATAAGCAAGATTGTGGTATCCCACGATGCATGCAGATGGTTGAAAGTACTACCATAGTTGTGATTTCTGTCAGAGAACCGAAAAAACATCACGACGATATGAAATTCCACTAGTACTACAAGTAACTTTGCAGGCTTTTGAAAAATGGTTGTTGATTTTGTGGGACCTATTAATACAATAGGGAAGAGAACAAGTGCAATATATGTATTATTACTGCGATTGATTAATTGACTATATGGGATGAAGCAACACCTGTAAGAGATTATACTGCTGCGAGTGATGCCAAGTTCTTATTCGACAATGTTGTGACTAGATTCAGATGCCCCAAGATTTTGATAAGTGACCAAGGTACACATTTTGTCAATCAGTTAATTGAAGAGTTAATAGAAGAATTATATATCCAACATAGAAAGACAATGCCACATCACCCTCAAGTGAATGGTTCTGTCGAAGCATTCAACAATATCCTGGAGAATGCTTTGACAAATATTTGCAATATTCAAGGAGACGAATGGGACTAGAAAATTCTTGCAGTTCTGTGAGCATATCACATGACTTGTAATATGTTGACAGGTTGAACTCCATTTCAACTAGTGTATAGATAAGAGGCTGTGATGCCAATGGAATATATTGTACCCAACCTAAGGATTGTTGTGATTATAGAGATGACATATGTTAGTGCTATTTAGGAAAGACTGTCACATATCTTACAGTTGGAAGAAGAACGTTTTGTTGCATGTTATCATCAAAATGTTGAGAAAGAACGACAGAAAGTATGGAATGATTGCCACATCAATAATAAGTGATTTTAAGTTGGAGGACTTGTTCTTCTGTATGATAACAATTTTTTAAAGCATCCGAGAAAGATGAAAACATAGTGGCTAGCACTATATATTGTAATTCATATAAATGGCGGAGGTGCAGTGCAACTATAGAAGTTAAATGGAACACCTATCAAAGTATTGGCAAATGGAAGTTGGATAAATCCCTACCAGGATAGCCATGACTTGGTCAATTAAAAAAGAAAAGAAAAGAAAAGAAAAGAGAAAGACAAAACCCTTTGAGTAATTTTGTTTTGATTTGATCATAGGATACCTATCTATCGCAAATGAGAAAGGGTGGAGAAGAAAATCCATATGTCGCAATCAAATAAATATGTCAAAGGTTGAATACATGTTGCAAAAAAAGAAGAGTTGTCTCAAGACGAACTTGCGTTGCAGAAATGATAGCTGGCCGTAATTAATTAAAAAATGTGAGCAATTTTTACAGTGTGCTTTTTGGTCACTTCCGTCATTATTGCACAATAAATACCATTGATGTGACAGGTGAGTGACGGCAGTGTGTGGCAGTTTCTATATGATGATTCAGAAAATTGACCCATGTGACAGATATTGTTTCCACCTTTCCATTCATTATATGTGCATGTGAAGGGATCGATTAATTGAATGGGTAGATGTTATCACCTTCACCCCTAAGTTTCAGTTCATTCTACTACATTCAAGCGATATATTTCCCTCTGCAACTACAAGATCTAAAGTGATTTTTTCACAGAGTATGGTTATTTCCATTTCCAATACAAGCACAGTTGTTGAATATGGTGTCGTGGCCTCATCACTCACACTCATTATGGAAGACATTGCGGGATATATTCCACCACAAGATGTGGTTGAATAAGAATATGAACAAAGTCCGTAAATTCCTCCAGTGAGATTGAGACTAGACTCGCCAAGTCCGTCAACTTGGAAGCGATCTGGTAAACATATAAAGAAGGCACGAGTAGCACCACTTCCAGGAGATGAAGAAGCAATGATTGAAATTACGTTACCAGATGATATACCACCTAAAACACTTGATGCATGGAGGAGAAAAACTTCCAAAATGAAAAGTATCCATTGGTAAAAGCAATCGTTATAAAAAAGAGATCTAACACTGGCGAATAACAACGAGAGCCTACGACATCACCTTCAGCTTTTTTAGAAGCACAAGATATATTCAGTGATGTAGATGAAATTTACAGGAAGCTCAAGATATATTTGGTGATGTTGATGCACTTTTCTCTCATTGGTACTAACACTCTAAATAAGTAACCTTTCAAACCTAAATAAGGAAAGAAACAATAAAGGCTGCGAAGAAGGTTGAAGAGGCAGAGGCACTGTATGCTAAGGCAGTTGACCAAGTTTCTCAGAAATGGGAAGACTTAATCGACGATGAAGCATTAGAAAAATTCACAGAGCAGTTGTACACAGTGGAGACAAAGGTGACCCAGATGAAGAATGAAATGAAGAAGCTTCCCTTAGCAAAGAAAATGGATAAGGCTGCTGAGATGAATAGAGTACAATAACAATTCACAACAATGTAAACACTGTTATCACCAACATTGTATTTTCCTATGTGAGGTGGATCCAAGATGGATGGTAGAGGGACAAGAAACTAAGGAGGTGGAACCAAGATTGCCTTGACTCCCAAATGGATGGTTGTCATGAAAATTGAGGCAGTATTTTCTTTATGTTATCTTAACCCAAGATAACAAAGGGGGAGACCCATATCTACTCCCTATAGGAGAGATCAGACCTACACACCAGATCAGATCAAATAGACTTGAGGCACGTAAGGTGTAAGGTAATATGGAAACCCTAGATCTATGGAGGATGTCACTAGGTGAACCAAGGATTTTGATTAGGGTTTAGGAAGTGGGAGGCTTGATCCAAAGTGAGACACATGTGACCTATGAGGTAAGTACTATATCTGAGGTTAAGATACTAGCAACAGGTGAAGATATCCACAACCTTGAGAAACATAACCAATGAAAGGAATTCTGGAACAATATTGGGGCTACCTAGTACCGATGGATAGACTCGATGAAATATATGACAATATCAAAATACCCAAGTTACTAGAATAAAGTCAAAACACAGGAAAAACAAGCAAAAGAGGGGGGAGCACTAGGGTTGGAGATCAGTTCCTGTCACATCTAGGGAAATGGAGTCACTATCTACTCAGTTTTGGAGGAGACCCACCTGGTAAATAGCTATATTTACAAACCCAAAAAGGTATTTTTTCTAGAGAAGTCAGATCATGGGAAAAACTAGCAGCTAGGGTTTGGGAAGCCTATTTTTCAGATCTAGGGAAAACCAACCACTACTAGCTTAGTGTTGAGGAATATTTGGTGAGGGGAAGACCCAATCTACAAAACCCAGCAGTGGTTTGGCCATAGATTAAGCGGTCTATTTTTTAGTATTTTTGGTTTTTTATTATTATGGGATTTTAATGTGAAAATGAAGAAAGAAGATGCCAATGGATTGATATTTGGAAGAAAGGTACTAACTTATAGATCTTAGCTAGAAAACCTTGTATATTTGTTGATGATGATGATCCCTGCTATCCCAATTAATTTGAGAAGCTTTGAACAAGTTCTATGTCCAACGTTTTTCTCCAAGAAGTCAATGCGCCATATCTCTTGCAAAACAAATTTCAACCATATTAGAATTGCTGCATCATGAGAAAAATGAAGATGCTACCGAAAAATAGCAAGAATAAATCATAGATCACAATGACACTAATGAAAATCCCCTGATACAAGCGAAGCCAATCCATGCGAGTTGAGGAGCCCATGCAAAAATGCCCAAGCTAATGTCGCCCTCCTGTAGACAAGACAAAGATTCCCGAAAAAATATATAGATCTCACAAAAATCCCTGAATTCTAGAAAGCAAAATAATTTCCAATCAGCATTTAAGAACACCAGATGCAAAGGAGATCCAAGAAATATCAACAAGAAATTTTTTTCTATTATCCAAATCCAAAAGCCAAAGACCCCTTACAAATGAGAAACTCTCTCCTTTAAATTAGAATGAGAGAACCAAAATCATAACCACTTTTCAAATGAGTGGCTAAGATTAAAAGATACAAATTTCTAATCACTAGTTGAGATGATCTCAACATACAATAGATGGATCAATATAACAATATAATATAAAGGTGGACTAAATCACCCTAGGAGTGGGGATCCCACTCAACAAGAAATAAATGAAGAACATTGTGGGTCCATGGAGTGTAAAATAACTCCCTCTGGATGTCCCCATGGCTAATAAAAATAATATAAATTTTAAACTATGAAATTGTGCCTCCATGAGGAAATCGTCAGCCTCCAGGAGATCCAGAAAATAATATAAAATGCCCAAAAAATAGATGTGGGCCTATCTAGGTGCTGAAACTACTGGAAAAGGTGTGGAAGACATCATTCTCATCATCACAACTCATCCCATGCCATTTCCTTGCCTCAGTAGCCCAAATCGAATTCTACAGTATCCATTTAATTATTTTTTAATCTACCTCGAGAAACGTGAACCTGCCAAAACAACCTCCTAGTTTTCCCGCGTTATCAAACTGAGCCCACCAGGATCTTTGGGAGGGGGGTACTATGGTAAAATCAAGTGGATGGACCCACTATGCCCCATACAATGCCCTAGGAGATCCAACAAAATCATCTCCCTGCTTAGACACATCATCCAATGAAGCAAAACTACACCAGAAGGGTAAAATGAGCTTGATCATCTCTGCAAGTGCCTGAAACTAAAAGCAAGATGTCTCACTAGAATCAAAGAGTCCAAATCCCTCTAGGTTATATACTCATACCCTTTCCAGGTCTCTTCGTGATCATCTACAATATCCAATAGACAAAATAATAACCTGTAAATGATCAAATAACCAATATAACTCGGGCTGGAATCCATTTGCTGCAAGTGTTTAAAGGCTAAGACATTCTCTACAAATAATTTAAATAACAATCATAACAATTAACAATCACCTCACTACTGGTACATCAACCAAATACATATATAGGGTTTCATTTATTAACTATAACTCATATCAAACTTTCAAAACCATACTCACTTCGTAGTTGTAGTCAATTTGCTAGTGAAGGGTGAAGGCTAAAATTTACAAGGATTGGACAAAGGATGACCACCAACTATACATTGTGACACTTTGGATATGGAAAGGGAATACTCGCTCTAGCCATATGCTGGACAAACAACAACAAAGGGGATGGAAGTGCCTCACAAATGGGTGAACTACTTCAGAGGTGCTTACTCACCTTGACAAATGGTCACAATCCAACTCAATACAAGTAAGGCCAACAATATTTAGATATAACTTTTAGGAACCATTTATTTTTTGGGCCTTTTATTTTCCATAGCCTTGGTCCACGTATATTTTTATACGAAAATTTATTATTTTAGGCTTTGCATTCATGTATGTTGAAAAACACTACTTTTCATCAATGCTTTAAGATATTTCATTGCAACATTTTTCAGAGCCTTCATTGCAACATTTTTCAAAGCCAATTTCATTAGGCTACCCTTTCATTCATGTATGTTGAAAAACATTACTTTTCACGAATGGGCTTTTCATAGATATTCATGTCATTTCCAAATACACTGTATTAATGGCAACACTTCTTTTTTCAGGTAAGCAAACACAACCTAGGCAACTCAGAGCCGAGACACAGATAAACATGGAAGCTTGTCCAACAAAGACTCTACTGGGGAAAGGTCCTCCATGCCACAAGTCAAGTAGTAAGTTGGCCTAAAGCACAACTAGAAGGTAATGGATGGGTGGAGATAATGAATAATGAAGCCAACATTAGAAAGCTAAAGTATGGTGGGAATGACTACCTCTATTCTCCCTAAGGAGGGTAATACCAATAAGTATAGGTCAAGAACTTCAAATTCTGAGTAGGGACATCAATACATAATATAGATAAATCCAAGTCCACATATTTATATGACCACCATATCATGATACTAAATGCTAACACATGTCAAAAAGATGAGTATAAGAACAACGATAACCATAACACAATATAATATAAGTTGAGTCATAATCAAGAAAATAATCCATTTGAATCAATATCTGTCCAATGAGAAAACACTGATGCAAATCTAGCCACTGCTAAGTGCTCTGCACATGATTAAATGGCTACATCAATCCTCAAATCTGAGTGTCCTAAGACTCAGTCCTGGCATGGGAGATTACTATAGTCCATCAAATAAATAATGATCCATCATAAATGCTCATCTTAGCATCTCATATGTACGGGAGCTGGCTGAAAAATGTACTGAATATGAAAAATAGAACATGGTAGCCCGACTAATATATATGTGATAACATCTGGCTCCAGCTGGGACAAGTGGTCTACTAAATAGAGCACTTGAGAACCTCAAAATCTCTGGTCCTCGCACTCTTCTACTAGTATCCTCGATCAATCCTTCCATCTCTACAACTGCTACCAAAATGTCATCGACTATCTACAAAATGTCTAGAGCTATACCAAACTCACATATCGGTCGTTAGAACAATATGTGGATAAAATAAAGTACTGAAAATAAAAATGCATGAAACGAAAAAGCAGAAAATAAATCTAATCTATAACCATAAATTTTAAGAAAAGTTTCATTTTTATTATGCAGAGAGAGAAAATGAAATCAAGACTAAACTAAGATCTTCAAAAGGAAAGCTTCAGGAAAAGATACCAAAATCTAAGCTACACTATTACCGGGAAAGGCTTATTCAGGTTCTACATACTCTACCCTACTAGGAAAAGCAAGACTCAAACTAAGTGAGGTCAGGGATGTAACCCCTTAAATCCCTTTGGTTTATAGTAAGTAAGATCTGTCATCTAGTACCAGTAGCAAGAAATCACATGTCACCTATGCAACACTCAATGGAAAAAGGTCCAACCCAAAGGTCATCAGCTTTCCCTAGTTAGATATGTAGTATATAGTTCGGGATAATGACTTGAATTCCTGTGGGAAATATATTCCTATTCACTAATTTAGGGACAACTTCAATGTTATGCATGGGCATGGGATTGACATCAACAAGGTTTCATGGTTGCGGGGTGAAACTCCTTGAGCTCCTCCTGCAAGGATTTGCATCAAATCTGGGTGGAACGCCATCCATGGGAATAGCTACCCTACCAACTAAGTTCTCTCTAACCTCTCTTCTTGTCTCCTAGATATTTGCATTAGTCCTTTCATCATGAGGAGATACTACATGTCTGACAGTTTCACCCATAGTCCAGAAGTCTCTATCTTTTTCTAAAGGACGAGGCATATGGGATATAACAGTACTATGGCTAGAGCCTTCCCCTATAGGAACATAAATGGGCATATTTTCTAACTCGGTTGGGATTACTTCAGGTTGAGATGCCGAGGAAATAGGAATGTGAGATAGATCATGAGTGTGATGACTAGATGAATAAGGTGGAAGAAGGAAATTAGGGATGAGAGGATATGCAGATAAAGCATTATTTCAAGTAGTCGAAGGAGTCTGAAATATAGAATGGTTGTTAAGATAAAATCTCCTTCAGGTGCATCATTGATTAAGGAATCCTCTTACCAGCTTAAAGAGTCATCAAGGACTTGAGTTAGATTCCCATCTTATAAAGATAAGTGAGATAAATACCTAGCAACATTAGAGTAATGGGAGCCATTCGCTTCATCACCAGTCTCTACTGCAGTGGCTAACTCAGGAAAAATTTCCCATGGGTAAATAGGTTCAAGCCCCAGGATTTCCCTTTCTCTATTACGGTCCATTAAAGAAAACCATTAAATCACTCTATAAGGCACCCTTTCAACATTATCAACTTCAAGTGTAGGATTTTCTACCGCAATATTTTGTTCTTGACCTTGAGGTTGACTTTCATTTCTTCTTAATTCCTCTAATTCCTTCGAGCATTCATTCCTAAGCATTTCCAAGTTAATTATCCTAGAAATCTAAACTATTTGATCTTATTCAAAATAATAATTAGAATCTTCCATTGCCATGAACATGTTTTTAGGTTTCCCATAGTCCCATGCTTCACTTTCATCTTCCAGAATATTAGCTTTGGCACTATTCAACAATTCATCTCCATATGTGTTTTTTATCTCTTCCTTAGAAGTCTCCAAATTCTTTTCATAACAGGGTTCCCTATTGATCCTAATCAGAGCACCATTAGAGTTTGGGACACAAAGATAATATAATTCCATCATGATGTATCCACCTAGACCAACTTTCCACTTCCTAGATAAAAACATTCCATATGCTGGGGGCAAGTCAATAACAACCATATCCATCATGGTGGAGATGTATGAGCATGCAAATAGATCATATCTAAGGGTTTTGATTAAACCATAGGATGGCACTCACCTAGAATCTATGCCACAGACATTCCCGTAAGGCCTAGTCACTTCTAATCCCATTTCCTTCATGACATGCAAAGGCATTACATTCATAGTTGCTCCGGAATCCAACATGCAATTATGCAAGAGAATATTATGAATGTGTAAGGTTAGGTAAAAGGGAGGGTGACCACCATTTTTTATTTCATAGATTGCAGAATGGATGTTAACAGGTGGATCATTTTCATCTTTGCTAGGTTGCATCCCACTAGGGCTCTGTGTGTGACTAGATTCTAAAGCAACCTTAGGATTCTTATCTTGGCCAATGCCATCAAATAACTCCTCTACTTGGGTTCTTACAGAGGGAACCTTCATTAACTTAGTAGCAGGGATATTACACATTATATTTCTTAGCTCTTTCTCTATGTTTATGTTAAAATAAAAATCCCCTAAGGCAAGGTCTTCTTCTTCCTTATTATCTTCATTAATTGCTTTGCGTTTTTCTAAGAAATAAGGCTGAAAATCAATTCTTTGTTTATATATTCTAACCTGTGGTATTTCCTTTGTTTCAGGGATATCTAAGGCACAACATGAGTGATCGGGTTCATCAACAAAATCTTCCTCTTGCTGCCATGGCTCTTCTTCCAAGAGAATTCTTCCAATCCCATCATCAAAAGATAAATCATTGATAGAGTTGATGTCGTTTGGCTGGTCATTAGGGTAGCTGGTGTTTGATGGTTCTTCTTCATTTTCATCACACCAATTAACATTCTTTCTATTGGAGATTTCTAGATACTTGGCTCATCTTCTATTAGGATCTCTCTCGGGACCTTTATTCTTGTTCCATAAGGATTTCTATGTCTCTCAGGATCGTGAAAACTAGCAACACTCTTTGTCAGGACAATTAGTTGTTTCATCATCTCTTGCATGGTTTCTAACTTGTCCCTTTATTCTTTTGGTTCATTCACAGGTTCCTTGGGGTTTCAGAGCTTAGGGTTAGATTTGGAAGTGGATGGGGAAAAGTGATCAAAGAAGTTTTACTTACCCATAGATACTACATGTTGTTCAACCATCTTTGCATTAAGTTGGGCAGTCTTCAGGTCATTGGGATTCTTATCCTTCAAGTTATATCCCAACAAACCGTCAAAAGAATTCAAATAATGAATAACAATTGCTTGGTCCTTGGGTTTGATTTCATCTAGGATATTTAGTACAGTCTTTTCAAATCTTAGGTTAAACTCATGGACTATTTCATTCTCCCTCTTCTTGATAACAAACAGTTGATGTAAGAGGAATTCCCCATATAAATTGTGAGACCAATCACTATTAAGCTTTGTGAAAAAATTGTCATATCCATTGATGGATGAAGTAGGTAATCTATCAAACCACTTCCACACATCTCCTTCTAGAGAATGCAGAAGGCCCCTCATGAATACATATTCATCAACAACTCCATATGCTTCCATATGATCCCGGACTTTGTCAATGTGGTCTTCGATGGAGGTAGCTAACACTCCATCAAACTTGGTAACCTTTTTGAAGTATTTATCAAGCATGTCATCAAGGGCTCCTTGGATCAGGTAGAAATCTAAAGGATATGTCTTATCCTTCCTTCCAAAAATACTATGGTTTTGTGGAGGAGGAGCATTCCGATTTCCACTAGTGTTTGTTCCAGCCATCGAGCTAGATGAGGTTGAAGGAGATCCCAAAGAATGACTTGAGAAAATAGTGGGGCTGGATATCTTCCAAAAGAAGTTGGAAGAGTATTCTTTAGTTTGTTTGTTTTTCCTTGCATACGTTATAGAGATTCCTTCCATATTTATAGGACATTCTAAGAACTTAAGATTAAAAAGTTGGGTACGGTCCTTAGTGGAGTCGCAGGGTGGAGTCTCCAGGTGAACCACACAAGTAATTCACCGAAAAGAGATATGTTGTAGGGAAAGGTGAGGTACGTCAAACTAAGGTAGGCCTCTACCTCCCCAGCAAAGGCACCAAAATGTTATCACTAACCTTGTATTTTCCTATGTGAGGTGGATCTAGGATGGATGGTAGAGGTACAAGAAACTAAGGAGGTGGAACCAAGATTGCCTCAACTCCAAAATGGATGGTTGTCAAGTTATTTGAGGGAGTCTTCACTTTTTATTATCTTAGCCCAAGATAACAAAGGCGGAGACCCATATCTACTCCCGATAGGAGAGATTAGACCTAGACACTAGATCATATAAATTAGACTTGAGGTACGTAAGGTGTAAGGTAATATGGAAACCCTAGATCTATGGAGGATGTCACTAGGTGAACCAAGGATTTGGATTGGGGTTTAGGAAGTGTGAGTCTTGATCCAAAGTGGGACACATGTGACCTATGAGGAAAGTACTAGATATGGGGTTAAGGTACTAGAAACAGGTGAAGATATCCGCTTCCTTGGGAAACATAACCAATGCAGGGAGGGTTGGAACAAGGGGGATACCTAGTAGTGATGGATAGACTTGATGAAAGATATGACAATATTAGAATACTCGATTTACTAGGATAAAATCGAAACATAGGAAACACAAGAAAAAGAGGGGGGAGAGCTAGGGTTCAATATTAGTGCTTGTCAGATCTAGGGAAAGTTGGAGGAGACCCACTTGGTAAATACCCCAATCTACAAACCCAAAAAGTTATTTTTCTTGAAAAGTCAGATCATGGGAAAATCCAATAGCTTGATGGATAGCGCTAGAGTTTGGGAGGCTAATTTTTCAGATCTAGGGAAAATTAGCCACTTCTAGCTCAACGTTGAGGAATATTTGGTGAGGAGAATACCTGATCTACAAAACCCCACAATGGTTTGGCCTGAGATCAAGCGGTCAATTTTTTAGGATATTTGGTTTTCTATTATTATGGGATTTTAATGTGAAAATGAAGAAAGCATATGCCAATGGATTGAGATCTGGAAGAAAGGTACTAACCTGTAGATCTTACCTGGAAAAACTTATAGATGCCTTAATGATGATGATCCCTGTTATCCCAATCAATTTGAGAATATTTAAGTGAGTTATACATCCAACATTTTGCTCCAATCAATTGCATCCTCTCTCTTGCACAACAAACGTCAACCATATCAGATTTGCTGCATCATGAGAAAAAGAAAGATGCTATAGAAAAATATCAAGAAGAAATCATAGATCACGATGACACTAATGAAAACCCCCTGATACAAGTGAAGCTAATCCAAGCAAGTTGAGGAGACCCTGCAAAAACACCCAAGCTGATGTCGCCCTCCTGTAGACAAGACAAATATTCCCGAAAAAAAATATAGATCTCACAAAAATTCCTAAATGCTAGGAATCAAATTACTTTCCAATCACCATATAAGAACACCATATGCAAAGGATATCCAAGAAATATCCACAAGACAAGTTTTTCTATTATCCATATCCAAGAGCCAAAGACCCCTTACAAATAAGAAGCTCTTTCCCTTAAATGGGAATGATCGAATCAAAATCATAACCACTTTTCAAATGAGTGGCTAATATTAAAAGATACAAATGTCTAATCAATGGTTGCGATGAGCTCAACATACAATACATGGATCAATATAACAATATAATATAAAAGTGGACTAAATCACCCTAGGAGAGGGGATCCCACTCTACAAGAAATAAATGAAGCACATGGTGGGTCCATGGAGTGTTAACTAACTTCATCTAGGTGTCTCCATGTCACAAAAAAAAATATAAATTTTAAACTGTGAAATTGTGCGTCCTTGAGGAAATCGTGAGCCTCCAAGGGCTCCAGAAAATAATATAAAATACCTGAAAAATAGATGTGGGCCTATCCAGGTGCTGCAAATGCTGGAGAAGGTGTGGAAGAAATCACTCTCATTATCAGAACTCATCCCATTCCATTTCCTTGCTTCAGTATCCCAAATCAAATTCTATAGTATCCATTTAATTATTTTTTAATCTTCCTCGGGAAACGTGAGCCTGCCAAAACAACCTCCTAGGGTGCCTGCATTTTCCAACTGAGCCCACTAGGATCTATGGGATGGGGGTACTATTGTACAATAAAGTGGATGTACCACTATTCCCCATATATCTCCGTAAGATATCCAAAAAAATCATCTCCCTACTCTAAAACATCATCCAGTGAAGCAAAACTGCACCAGAAGGGTAAAATGTGTCAGATCATCTCTACAAGTGCCCGGAACTGAAAACAAGTTGTCTCACTAGAATTAGAGAGTCCAAATCCCTCTAGCATATATACTCATACCCTTTCTATGTCTCTCCCTGATCATCTACTATATCCAATAGAAAAAATAATAACTTGTAAATGATCAGATAACCAATATAACTCAGGCTGGCATCCATCTACTGCAAGTGTTCAAAGGTTAAGACATTCTCTACAAATCATTTAAGTATCAATCATAACAATTAGCAATCACCTCACTGGCAGTACATCATTATTAACTATAACTCATATTAGACTTTCAAGACCATACTCACTTCGTAGTTGTAGTCAATTTGCTAGTGAATGGTGAAGGCTAAAATTTACAAGGCTTGGACAAAGGATGACCACCAACTTGACATTGTGACACTTTGGATATGGAAAGGGAATACTCACTCTAGCCATATGCTAGAAAAACAACAATGAAGGGGATGGAAGTGCCTCACAAATGGGTGAACTACTTCAGAGGTGCTTACTCAGCTGGACAAATGCTCACAATCCAACTCAATACAAGTAAGGCCATTAATATTTAGATAAAACTTTTAGGAACCATTTCTTTTTTGGGACTTTGATTTTCCATATCCTTGGTCCACGTATATTTTTATACAAACTTTTATTATTTTAGGCTTTGCATTCATGCATGTTGAAAAACACTACTTTTCATGAATGCTTTAAGATATTTCATTGCAACATTGTTTTTAGAGCCAATTTCATTAGGCTATCCTTTCATTCAAGTACGTTAAAAAACACTACTTTTCATGAATGTGATTTTCATAGATGTTCATTTCATTTGCAAATACATTGTATTGATGGCAGTGCTAGTTGTTTCAGGTAAGCAAACACAATCTAGGAAACTTAGAGCCAAGACATAGATAAGCAGGGAAGTTTGTTCAACAAAGGGTCTATCGGGGAAAGGTCCTCCATGCCACAATTCAAGTAGTAAGTGTTGTACAGGATTACACACCTAATAACCTAAGGTCTGGGGTTACCAACATACTCAATTAACTTGCAGACAATTGACTTCTAGAGTGCAGTAAAGGAAATAGGAGGATGAGAAAGACTTACTCGATTAACGAAGGTTGATCCTTGCTTGTCCTCTTCCGCTTTGCTTCTCCTCTAAAGTATTTAGGGATGCTTTCTCCTTCACCTGTCAAGAAACAATATTCTATATACAAGATGATTCATATATATATAAGCAAGTTAGATAAATCATATATAAAATGCAGAAACATAAAAATTTATCAAACCAAGATACATGAGACACATATGGAAGAAGGATTCTCTTTATTATCAACAATGAAAGAGTTCAGATTACAACCCAACGCCTGAGACAAGGAATCCTCTGCAACCAAAGGATTCTGAGTTTCACTGCTCCAAATACTTCTATATAAAATCCACCAGCATAACTTTGCTCTCCAAATGCCTATATCCAACACCCTCCCCAAGGCATGTATTTATATGGATGAAATAAGGCAGTTTCGAAGGTTGAGGAGGTTGAGACAGTTAAGGTGATTAAGGTAACAATGCTTAACTAATATCAAGTCATCGCGTGTTTTATTTTTAAATTTCAAAGATAGGCATCTGCGGGTATCAAGAAGGACAACTCACGTATGATCCACGACTTTCTATAATAGCAACCTGCGGATACATCCATCCATGACTTGCAAACACCAACACTCGCGGATTGATCTGCGAGTTTCATATGGATAGAGTCACGGATATGTCTTTACATATCTAAAAAGGCAAAGTAAACCACTGGATGGATAATGAATGTCATTTACAAGAAGCTCATCTATAGTGTTTTGGGAAAACCTCAATCCATAGATGTCCTTTTGTGTGCCAACATGAGGGATGTCGGCACTCGGACGGAGAGGTGCCATTCAGGTGGATAAAAGATGCCCCCTAATGTGTGAGGTCAGAGGGAAGCGATGGCCAAAATACATTATAATCATCATCTTTGGAGAACTCAGAAATCCAATGGAGCATAGAGAGTACCTGAAACAAATACATAGTAAAGTCATATACAAAGTTACATCTGAGGATGCTATGTTCAATTCACTGGAACACTAGCTCCTTTACAATATTTGAGTACATCATATGATACGGGTATAAACCATGTATATTACAAAGGTGGATCGAAACCACAATATACAATAATGATGAGTCTTCAAAGATCTGGAAACTGTGGAGAAGAATGGAACATAATCTTGCACAACTTAGTCCATCAGTGAGGAACTAAGGTCTTCATAAAGGATCCCAAAGAACCAGTACAATCCAAGCCATGTGAATAAGGGTAAGCTGAAGTCAAACATGGAAAGGATTCAACAGTTTTTCAATCAATAGATGATAATCAACAACTGAAGCAAAGGAATTCACAAAGGATGAAAGTGAATCCTGAGGTACTATCGTCAAAACTCTAGGTCATCGTCTTCAGGAAGTACTGAAACAGAACCATGTTGTGATAAGGAAGGAAATAGATCCTCCAACTGATCACAAGAGTGACTAGGAACTGGGAAAAAGAAGGGAGACACAAATAGATAACAGATATAACAATGATGGGATCAGGTGATAGATCAGACATTGGGAAGAGTCCTTGAATAGTGAGCACAACACAGAGATGACCCAAGGTAGCATATAACTTATAGATAGAACAACTATACTTATATGTCATGTAGGAGACATGATCAGATTCCCCAGGTATAACAGACAAGAGGAGGAGTAAGAAACTCAAAGTGATAGCTGAACACAAGTGGACACTGAAACATGGATATCGGAAAACAAAGAGCGCTATGTTCAAGGATGACATGCTGCCATTATTGAAAACAAGAGAAAAATTCTTCCTTACCTTCCCTGTTAAATTTTAACAAATCCAGGAAAGTCAACTCGATTCCCTCTTCATTTTTTAACAAGCTTGAAGAGATGGGAAGATAATGCTTGATAGTGTCACTGATTCGTGGATTTAATGAGCCTGAACTAGTACATGCTCAGCTGGTGTTTTCACATTTAGAGAGTCTGAAAACTCCAAAGAAGACTCCAGGGGGTCCTTTTTCATCCAATTTAGTCTCCTGAGGCCGAAAAAGTATAAAACAAACCACATAAGAACTCTCTTAACTTCTGAAGAAGAAAAGGTGAACCTTTTTCGTACTTATTCAGGGAGGTCCGAAAAAGGTTAAATTACCACCTACCCAACGCTCCTTCCAGAACATCATAAAATAGCTTGAGTTTTACGAGTGTGAAGGAAAGCAAGATCACTCAGAAAGATCCATTTGGTTATGAGAAATGGGGCTTACAACAATAAAATTGTTGCTTTGTTCTTAAGTGTTTAACGAGCATAACAAAGACACAAAGTACAATCATAATCTTTTTCATGTTTGGGTCCAGAGCACGGAAAAGAGAAAACTAAGCTCAAACCGGGTGTTCCTTTTCCGTAAATTTAGTCCCTCAGGTCCGGAAAAGTGATAAACCTATGCTTGAGAATACTCTTCTCAATTCAAAAGAAAAGAGAGTGATCCTTTCTCGTATTATTCCGCATGGTCCGAGAAAGAGATAACCTACCACCAATGTGGATGCACATTCACATATTCTTAATGAGCTTGAACAGATGAGATAACTCGGCAATCAAGTCTGTTTTGAAGGAGTCAGACCTAGGCCTAAAGAAACTCCATAAGGGTGGGGAGTCCTATAAAGGGATAGCTTGTAAAAAGATATTCAAAAGAAGCTCTATTTGGCATGAAAAATAGCTAAGAGGATACCCATGAACCTGAAACTGTGGTGGCATGAGTACCAAAGAATGACCAAGGCATATAAGAAGGATACTCATGAAAGAAGGGTCCTAGCCATGAAAGAACAATGGTAAAAACAAGGGACTAATGGCTTAGAATACCATAGTCCATGGAAAAATGTTGAATGCTAAGGTTAATGTGGAATGAAATGATGCCAACATGTATTGGAAATAACAAAACCACCTTATTGGAGCAACAACACTTTGTAAAAAGTGATAAACCTGTTCCAAGGCACAAAAAGTATGGTATTAGTTGATTGACATTTCAAACTATAGAAAAAGACCCACTTTATGAAATATAATTTCTATAAATAGGTCACCATTTGAACTTTTGAGCCAGAAAAAGCAAATTTACCCTCTACTTTCGATCGATCATTGTGGACAATTGGACCGACGAAATCGAAATCTGCCAGCTGTAGGTAATCCTACACCCTAAGATATTTAATTTGATCCAAACAAATGTTAAGTTTAAGTGTGAATTCAGTATTTAACAGCATCCTAAACTATAGCAGTGCGCATCCACGGGTTGCTGATAGGGAAACTCGCGGATACGCGTTATATCCGCGGTTTCTTAACTAGAGAGCCGCGGATGATACGCGACCTGTCTAAAGAGACAGTCGTGGATACTACATAGAGGAAAAAAGATTACATATATGCAAAAAAAATTGAATTTTGATATGGAAATACTGAAACCAATTGCTTGTATTTGCTAGGTAAAATATGGTTCTGGAGTGGAGGGAAAGGGAGCATGAAATAATGGACCATGCGGCGCTCCAAAGTGCGCCCACCATACAGGAATTGAGGACCAGTGGGCTACTAAAATTCTTTTGTACATCACCCATGTGGGCCAATGTCTGCATACTTGAGTTCATGGTCAATTATTGGGATCATGATATGGGGATGTTCAATCTACAAGGGGAAACCTTAGAGCTTATCGAGGAAGACATATATTTCATTACCGGGTTGTCATGACGGGGACCACTGGTGAACCTGCAGGGCACTGGCAGGGGTGGTGACCCCTTAAGTGTCCAAAACTATGTAGACATATTCTGTACACCAAGTACTCAGAGAAGGGGAACCAACATTCCAATTGCAGATATCCAATATTTTACTCTCCAGGTATTAGCTAGTACCATTGTGAGACTTGCAGGATCAACATCATTACATTTGGCCACCAGGAATCAAATGAGGGTGGCAGTTGATTGTTTTAGAGGTGCTCTCTCTATGATTGGTGCTCGAGAGTTGCCTCCATCATGAGGAGACAACTATCCGACTGCAAGAGAGGAAGACACAATAATTTTGGCTATGCAAGCATACTAGTGGCGTTCTTCTTCTTCGAGAGTACCATCCATGAGCCCTGCCATACCGTTACAGGTCAAATCTCCACGTCAGCCGAGGCTGAGCAGGTGAGGAGACATCTTCCTCCGTCAAGGAGGAGGAGACATGGTACACAGTGTCTATGATGATGAATTCTACACATGGTGGGAACGACAGCTACCGGCATTGAAGCTGCCGGGATGGACTTCCGAGGTGACCCCGACCTTGTCCTCCCTCCAGGAGGAGCATGGGGCAAGCTAGGTAAGTAATTTTTAATTTTTATCATTTTCAATTTTTTATGAATTTTTCAAATGATATATATATACATATGTACAAGTCTTAACCCTATTCATGTGTCAAAATGCAGATATTGGACCGGTCCGCCCTGAAGGGCACCCTCGCATGTTCGTTCGTCCTGTCGTGGGCGAGGAGCCAGGATTGATCAGGGTACTAGAGGGAAAGGTAGCCAGGCTGACCCAACGAGTACCAACCATATGGATAGAGCATATCCCTACATCCATGTAGGAGTTTGTTATGGGGGTTCCACTGGTTTGGCTACATCTTTTTAGACGAGTGGCTAGAGCAGTGCTCATATATAGAGATGCGGTGGAGGCTGCCGAAGCCGAGGAGGCTGAGGAAGCCAGAGCACAGAGGCACCATGGGGACCAAGGAGGTCCTAGTGGCCAAGGCAGGCCTGCTTAGTTCTAGGTCATTTTGATGGACTATGATCCACATTTTTGTACATTTTGTATATGACAGGATCTGAGGATCAGACTTGACCTATCTACAGACAGATATTTTACATATATATATATATATATATATTGGTGTTTTGTTGTCAGTTTATTTACAAGTGTTTCTTATATGTTTGCTGTATATTTTTATAAAATGTGTGTGAGATGCCAATCGAAAATGTAATTAGCATATGCATCAGTCAATGAATTTTGGTTTCATGGAATATGGTTGAAAGTAATAACTTCAAAATGTCTTTCCAATAAACAAATTTTCATGAACTGATGTAATAAGATAGGATTTCGTACCTGATAAGCTCGATTGAGCTGGGAAACCACCAAATGAGAGTCCAAACAGAACTCAAGCTGGGTGATAACACGTGACAGAGCATCCCATGGGAGCTCAATGACGACCCTATACTCAACAACATTATTCGAAGTAGGACCGAGACAAGTGCCTCTCGCGACGACAAGCTATCCTGAGGGAGAATAGATAACCCATGCTGTCGAAGCTAGGTTACAAGTATGACGGCTGGCGCCATTAGCGAACCCTATATACCATTCGGAAGACATCTGCAACAACCAGTAGATATATATAAAAAACAAAACTGACAACCTAATGTACATAAAATACATACAATAAAATACAAGAAAAAGCGCTAAGCCTAAGCATAGTACTTCTTCAGGTAGAGCCCATTTCTAGCCTCAGGCAGCTTATTCCCATCATAATCAACTAACTCATATGCACCCTTACTCAAAAATTTTGACACGACATAGGGTCCTAACCACATAGCCTTGAATTTTCCTGCCCCCAGAGGTTCTTTATCTTGGTCCCAAAGCAAGACAAGTTCCCCTTCAGAAAAAACCCTAGGTTTGACCGTTTTATCATATTGAGACTTAACCCTATTTTTATGAGCCTGATTAGTAGTCAGCGCATCTCTATGTTTTTCATGAAGGTGTTCTAAATGTACCAGACGTTCCTCAAGCTTAGTCGTATCAGGCAACACATGAATGGATATCTGTAGATACGGGATTTCACATTCAATCGGAGTAACTGCTTCCACCCCGTGAACAAGTTGGAAAGGTGAGGAACCTGTAGCAGCCTTTACATTAGTTCGGTAGGCCCAAAAGAGCAGGATATAACATGATGTGCCAGTTAGAGCGGGATGCATCAATTGTACGTTTAAGGATAGTTTTTAAAGTCTTGTTGACATCCTCGACCTGACCGTTTGCTTGCGGATATTATGGAGAAGAATGTTCTTGTCTGAACCCGAGCATAGTAGTCAGTTCCGTCATCATGTTATTTTGAAAATGACTTCCATGGTCAGTGACAATCACTTTGGGTATACCGAATCGTGCAATAATCTGATTGAATACAAAGAAAGCTGTTGTTTCCCTGTCGGCTTTGAAAGTAGGCATTGCCTCTTCCCATTTCGTAAAATAGTTATGCCCCCCAACCGAGGCTGGGTTGCATGTCACGTAATCAATCCCCCATTTCATAAAGGGGCTTACCAAGACAACAGGAAATAACGGAGCAGGATGTGACCGCATCTTCCTGGTGTAAAGCTGACACGGATGATAGTGCTTCACGGCTTCCACACAATCTTTAAAGATCGTGGGCCAGAAATAACCAGCATGCAATATCTTCTGGGCCGTAGCTAACCCAGATAAATGACCCCCACATGCTCTGCTATGGGAATCATTTAGGAAAATCTCCGCTTCCTCATGAGTAAGGCAACAATGCAACACAGAATCTACCCCTCGTTGATATAATGTATCTCCTATAATGAGGTAGTTCTTGGCATGAAGGCGTAACTTACGTCGTTCCTCCCTAGAGGAAGCTGTAGGGTACTTCAGAGTCTGGAGATATATAAGAATATATCCGTACCAAGGATCAGAAGTGGATATCAGGAAGATGTGCTCATCTGGGAATGAGTCATCCTCAACTACTACATCTTCTTCTGTAGGAAATTCTGCTATAAGCTCAGCAAAAACTAAGGACTTATTAGACTTAGTGGACTGGAAATCCAAGTCAAACTCTTGGAGAATGACTATCCATTTGTTAAATTTTCCCCCAACAATTCATCGACATAAAACATATTGGAACGGATTGACATCTGCCACTACTGTGGTGGTCCTCAGTAAAATGTAGTGACGTAACCTCTGTACAGCATAAACAGTTGCTAAGGCTAATTTCTCGACGTGGGAGTATCTAAGCTCAGGTCCAGCCAAAGTACGGCTTAGATAATAAACGACATGCTCAACGAGCTTATCGTCCTCCTGGACTAGTACTACCCCAATGGTCGACTCCGACGCGGCCAGATATAATATAAAATCCCTAGAATAATCTGGTGGATGTAATAAAGGTGCCGACAGTAAATCTTTTTTCAATGCCTTGAATGCAAGTTGTGCAGTTTCATCCCATACAAATGGGGTGTCTTGTTTGAGAAAGCGCATGAAACCTTTAGTGATCTTGGAATAGTTAACAATAAAACGTCGAAGGAAATTAGACTTTCCTTGCAGGCTTTGAAGTTTTCTGAGAGAACAAGGAGGAGGCAGATTTACAATGGCCTCAACTTTCAAAGGATCCACCTGGATTCCTCTACTAGAGACAATGAATCCAAGTAATCTTCCTGACTCGACACAGCAAAAACACTTGTGGGGATTCAAGCGAATCTTATAATATCTGCATCTTTCAAAGATCAACCGTAAATGATCTGGATGTTGGATCCTCTTACGAGAATGTGCAGGTAGATCATCAAGGTATGGTTTGACAATGGATTTAATGTCATGAAAAGAAAAGTTCATAGCCCGTTGAAAGGTTGCCCCAACATTTTTAAATCCAAAGGGAATTTTCTTATACACAAATGTACCCCAAGGGCAAATGAAAGCAGTTTTATGTTGGTCTTCCGGTTTGATTTGGATTTGATTGTAGCCGGAGAAACCATCCATAAACGAAAACACCTCACTTCCCGCACATGCATCTATGATCTGGTCAATAAATGGTGTGGGGTAGTTATCCTTAGGACATGCTTTATTGAGGTATCTAAAGTCTGTACAAATGTGAATA
Source organism: Pseudotsuga menziesii (assembly GCA_001517045.1). Classification (NCBI taxonomy): domain Eukaryota; kingdom Viridiplantae; phylum Streptophyta; class Pinopsida; order Pinales; family Pinaceae; genus Pseudotsuga; species Pseudotsuga menziesii. The sequence goes on from LPNX010301814.1 coordinate 397,808, forward strand.
GTCCCTTGCTTTTTATCAACAGGAATAGGGTTGGACACTCATTCAGTCAAAGCTATGGGATATATAAAACCAGCTTTCAACAGCTTTTCAACTTCTGCTTTCACAGCTGCCGCTTTACGCGGGTTCATGGGGCTTAATTTTTGTCGAACTAGCTTGGCATCAGGATAGGTTCGGATTTCATGTTCAACAATAGATGGATCTATGCCTGGCATCTCCTCATATGACCAAGCAAAGACATCATGGAATTCCTTAAAAAGGGCAGTATAGATAGCGATCTCCTCAGGAGAGCAGTTTGCACCTATATAGATGTTTTCCATGACATCTGGGTTCACAAAGATGTTAATAGGTATAGTGGTGGAAATGTTTGCCATATTCCCCTCGGCAAACACTCCTTCCCTAGGAAAAGGGTTGATAGGTATATCAACATATTCTGACAGTCTCACGCGAAACTCTTGGTTTTCTATCCTGCTCAGTTCTGGAAGAAAATAGGATCGATGATGAAGATCCTCACAAATCTTATCACGTCCACTCATGGCTTCCAGAATAGCTTCATCGGAAGGTAAAATTGTGTCTAAGCAATCTATAGAATGTGAAGAGCTTTCAACCCATGCGGGCAAATAGACTTCTTCTAGATCATCCGAGACTGTTAGAGGATCTGGAATGGGATCAACAGTGGCTTGAGTGATGGCTTGATAAGCTACCTCCACTGCCGATAAGGGCACTTCCGGTTCATGGGGAGTTGGGCAAACCCAAGGATCAGTCCTATCGACAACTGTAGCGATGGACTTCCCCACACTAGTAGAACCTATGTACTTAACCGGGGCTGGAAGATCAAATGTGCCCATCAGTGATGTGTACATTCCAACCCCCAAGCTCTGTGCAACAGGTTTGACCTGATCAACCAATGGCACAGCGGACTCATTAGACTCTAAATGACCTTTTCGAGTAAAATCAAGTTGATCAATAGTAACCAACTTGCCCTCATGTGGAAAAAACACTACACGAAGAATGACCGATGCAATAGCGGACATCGCATAAGTCCAACTCCTTCCCAGAAGTATATTGTAGTCCAAAGGAGCATCAATCACTTCTACTTCAATAGACACTGCTTTTCTTGCCAACTTAATCTCGAAAGCTGGTAGGATACCATGCGGATGGAAGGATCTTCCATCAAAAGCAGTAAGCAAAGTGTTTGATGGGACCAGCTCTGGGGATCCAAGAGCTTTCCAACAGGTCAAGGACATAACACATGTAGAGCCCCCCTCATCAACAACTTCCCTTCCAATGGTCTTACCACCATGGACGACATCTATTGATAGGGCTACATGGTAAGGCAGGCGAATTTTGACATCAAATAAATGAAACTTCACCATGAGACTCAAAGAGTCCATGCTACCTAAAGCTTCTAAGAGGGCATCCCGTTGAGTGGGACAACTCTGTAACACCTCCAAAGCTGACATTGCACACAGGGTTTGAGCTAATTCTTCAACCACATAGTAGTTCAAAGCATCCTAGCATTAGGGTTATGCAATGTCTTCTTGAAGATGCCTTTCAGTATCTTCGGCATAGTTTCAGCAGGCTTTTCTATTATGAGAGGGTTGGAAGTTTCACCTACAGCTTTACCCTTCTCAGGAGTCTCTTTCTCATACTTTTTGTTCCTTTCCTGCAACAAAGTCAGAGATCAAACCATGTTGATATAATTTGGGTCAGGGGTAGCTTGAGTGCCCCCTGCTACATTAGAAGCTGAACCAGTGTTCTGTCCTTGGGGAAAAGGATCCTTCAGGACAGCCGGTTGTTGAGCTTTAAGCAGCTTCTGGGCTTGATCCACAAGGGGACAAAGGTGAGTAAGGTGGTCCTCTTGCCACAAATTACAAGGGAACTTGACCTTCTTCTTTTTTTTTTTTCCCCCATCAGCATTGTTCGTGGGATTTTGCTTGTTTTGGTTTCCCTCTCCCTTCTTACCTTTCTTTTTCTTCCCATCGGGCTGCTGATTGTCCTTCTGAGAGGTTTGTGAAAAACAATTTGCACTCTGGGGGGAGGGGGAAGCCTTTGCTACCTCTGTCGTAGATTGTTTGACATACAACTGATGAATTTTCTTAGTCAAAGGATCTACGGTGGGAGAATTAATGGACCCAACCACACCATCGACATGGGGTCTAGGCTTAGGCTTCTCCGCTTCATGCGAAGGCCTCGGTGCCTCAGGGATGATTTCATATAAGATCCCAAACTGTGAATAAATCAAATCCAACTACTGGGCCCTGAGTATGGCTTCTTCTTCATTCGTTACTCCGGATGTGGAAACATCCTTAGATATGTATGGCAACAGTGATTTAAAGAACCACTCTAACAGAAACTCGGGAGGAATGGTGGCTTTGATAAGGCTCTTTCGCCTCCTCCACTCTTGGATATGATCTGAGATGTGGGTAGCCTTGTTTTGTCTAAAAGTAGACAACAAGTCCGTTCCGAAATCATATCGGACCGAAAGCTGAAAGTGGTTGAGAAAAGCACTAGCCAAGTCCCAGAAACTACTAAAAGCAGCAAAAGGCAATTCGATGTACCATTTTTCCATAGTACCTGTTAAGTTCCTCTGAAACAACCTCAACCTCACTGAATCTTCATTTAGCAAATTTGAAGAGAACCATAAATGGAATGTGGTAGCATGATCCCCTGGATCTTCACCAGTTTTTCCTTCGAACTTAGGGATGTCCGATGGAAATTTGGTGGGAACAGGTGGCCACAAGGGGTCATTCCTAACCGGGTCATTCATCAATTTTGAAAAATCTGGCAAGTTTAAAGTTGCCATGAATGGAATTTTGGGTCGAACCGGGGTACTAGATGTGCCAGCTTGGGGATTAGAGGGACCTGCCCCCGAATGCCCATAGGTAAAAGTGGGGTTGCCCCCTGACACCGGTTGTGAAGTGGGAAGGTTGCTCTGAAACGGATTCCATCCGTAGGCCACAAGATTGTGTGTGGGAGGTGTAGTGTAAGAAGTTTGGGCCGTCCCCATAGAAGTAGGGGTCTGAAAGATAGGAGCAGGTATCCCTCCGCTAAACAACAAAAAGGGAGAGCTCGTGTATGGGACCGAAATAGGGGTTTGGAAGCTTTTCCCATAAGAGGTGTTGCTCCCAAACTGCGCTCCTACATAGGAAGGAGATGGACCTATGTATGGACTGAATGGGGGAATGTGCCCCCCATTCTAAGGGAATCCTTGGACAAATGCCGAGGATCCTACCGGACAACTCTGGGTAGTATAGGGAAAGGAAGAAGGAATGGTAGGTATACTGGGGATTCCAGTAACCATGTCACCAGAAGTACCTCCTAGGTTTGAGTGAACCGGTGGTTGAACCACCCGGCTCGTTGGAGTCAAAGGTGTAGAAGGCAAACTAGATCTAGGGGCACTTACCGGGGGAGGTAGTACCCCTTCAACCGGAAGGGTTGAGGTGAACACAAAAAGACTTTCTTCCATAGAAGACATGATTCTACCCACAGGTACACCTAATATAGGTGAATCAAAAGGTTTAACCTGAACGATCACAGGATCGTTTAAATCAGTCAAGGGGGTGTTAAAGTTCCTTGCAAACTCGTCAGTCTGTAATTATTCTATCTCGACTGTGTCAAGATCAAAATGGTTAGCAATGAGTTCTGGTTCATGAATAACTTCACTTATTCCTACAGGTTCAAATGAACCATCTATGTCTAATCTCCGCCTTTGGGGTAGAGGTGGAGGCTCCAACGTAGTGAGGGGAGGAAGGTTTCTCAACCTTCTTGACCTTCTAGGAGGTTGGTCCTCCGGAATTGAAAATTTGACAAATCACACCCTAAGGCCAACTAAAAACAGGCAAAACCACAGAGCATACACTATAAATATCCTAAAGCCTTAAGCAATCAAACCAGGGTAAAAGATATACTTTCCCAAAGAAAGCTGATGAACGATTACTTGGCATCCTTGAAGTGGTTCTTAGGCACAAGCGGAGGAATCACCCAACCGCCCTCCTACACTTTCAACAAGGGTTACCTTCCAAGCCCATTCAAGGTGAACCAGAAATAACCTTCCGGTTTACCTAGGTATGAACCCTAAAAGACAAGAGACTAAAGGCTACCTTGGCAATACCAACATTCTGGGGGGACAGTCGCAAGCCGAACTTGTACTCATGGGAAAGGTAGCTGAGCCTGAAACTCTGTCTAGGACAAAATCCCCAGATGCGTAAAAGTCCTGAGTTACATTTTGACAAGGATTCGGAGGGTTATCTCCTCTGTCCAAGCCTCCACGCGGCCTCATGCTTAACTCCCGTTTGAGAGGAGATTCCCAGATACAGTCAATAAAGTCAAGGATTTACCTAAAGAAAGGTCCACTACATCTGAGTTTTATAACTTGCGGGAATTTTACCTTCCGAGCCCACAAGTCTAGCCTAAGCTAGTAGGTGAAAGGCCCCTAAAAAAAAAAACTTACTAGTAAATTTGAATTTATGCGTTCATTTTAAAGGGTTGTTTCTTACTCAAGAGGAAATGGAGTGGTTTACTTTATGGTGTTTTGACTGTTGGAGCAGGGTCCCGCAGCTACAGAAGAAGCTGCTAAGTTTAGCAGATAGATAAGTTTTGGCGGAGAGAAGATAAGATAGAGCTACGACGCCGTAGCATGTTTCCAGCTACAGAGCAGAGCTGGAAACCATGACGAAGAAGACAGAGAAGTCAAGGAAGACGACTGTACCTGAGCGGTCGAGAAGAGAGAGCTCACCCACTGCATTGAAGGCAGGGGCGAAAGACAGGAGGGCTCAGCGACCCTCATAAAGGAAACGGAGCAACGAGGCTGAAGCATTGAAGACGAAGGACAGGAGAGCGAAGCGGTGCACAGTACCCATGATTAGCGCCGGGAAGCATGGAAGACTGCAAAGAGTTGTGGTATGACGGAAAGCGGATACCTCAAGTACAGAAAAATTCCTAAGACTTTCAAATACTGAGGCAAGTATGAACCAGAATAAAAGATCACACACAGACTTCAAGCAAAGAATGGTCAGGGGTGACAGAAAAAACCTACAGCAGTCTAGGCCTCCCCAGCGGAGTTGCCAGTTCTATTGTACAAGATTACACACCTAATAACCTAAGGTATGGGGTTACCAACATACTCAATTAACTTGCAGATAATTGAATTCTAGAGTGCAGTAAAGGAAATAGGAGGATGAGAAAGACTTACTTGATTAATGAAGGTTGATCCTTGCTTTTCCTCTTCCGCTCTAATTCTCCTCTAAAGTCTTCAGGGATGCTTTCTCCTTCACCTGTTAAGAAACAATCTTCCAGATACAAGATGATTCATATATATATAAGCAGGTTAGATAAATCATATATAAAATGTAGAAACATAAACATTTATCAAACCAAAATACATGAGACACATATGGAAGAAGGATTCTCTTTATTATCAACAATGAAAGAGTTCAGATTACAACCCAACACCTGAGACAATGACTCCTATGCAACCAAAGGATTCTGAGTTTCACTGCTCCAAATACTTCTGTATAAAATCCACCAGCATAACTTTGCTCTCAAAATTCCTTTATCCAACACCCTCCCCAAGGCCTGTATTTATATGGATGAAATAAGGCAGTTTCGAAGGTTGAGGAGGTTGAGACAGTTAAGGTGATTAAGGTAACAATGCTTAACTAATCTCAAGTCATCACATGTTTTATTTTTAAATTTCAAAGATAGGCATCCACGGGTATCAAGAAGGACAACTCGCGTATGATCCACGACTTTCTATAAGAGCAACCCGTGGATACATCCATCCGCGACTTTCTATAAGAGAAACCCGTGGATACATCCATCCGCGACTTTCTATAAGAGAAACCCATGGATACATCCATCCGCGACTTGCAAACACCAACACTCATGGATGATCCGTGAGTTGCATATGGATAGGGTCACAGATATGTCTTGACATATCTGAAAAGGAAAAGTCAACCACTGGATGGATAATGAATGTCATTTATAAGAATCTCATCTATAGTGTTTTGGGAAAACCTCAATCCATAGATGTCCTTTTGTGTGCCAACATGAGGGATGTCGGCACTCGGATGGAAAGGTGCCATTCAGGTGGATAACAGTAAGTCGGGATACAACACAACTAGAAGGTAATTGATGGGTGGAGACAATGAATAATGAAACCAACAATATCAAGCCAAAGTATGGTGGGAATGACTGCCTCTATTCTCCCTAAGGAGGGTAAAACCAATGAGTATAGGTCAAGAACTTCAAATTCTGAGTAGGGACATCAATACACAATATAGATAAATCCAAGTCCACATATTTATATGACCACTAGATCATGATACTAAATGCTAACACATGTCACAAAGATGAGTATAAGAGTAATGATAACCATAACACAATATAATATAAGCTGAGTCATAATCAGGTAAATAATCCATCTGAATCAATATCTATCTAATGAGAAAACACTAATGCAAATCTAGGCACTACTAAGTGCTCTACACATGACTAAATGGCTACATCAGTGTTCAAATCTTAGTGTCTTGAGACTCAGACCTGGCATGGGAGAGTACTATAGTCCATCAAATAAATAATGATCCATCATAAATGCTCATCTTAGCATCTCATATGTATGGGAGCTGGCTGAAAAATGTACTGAATCTTAAAAATAGAATATGGTAGCCCAACTACTATATATGTGATAACAAACACAATAGCAAAGGCGCATTGATAGGGTCGCATAATTAAACGTAGAGGAAAAAAGAGTTGCAGGTATGATTCAACTTGTACAACAGAAAATGAGACAAGAAATAGAGTCATCATGACTTACAATGTTAGAACACATTAGTTCTGACCTTGTGGAGAATTTGAAGAAGGAGGAAGAAGAAGTATAGGAGGAGACCATGTATATAGTGAAAATATTCCAGGATTTTCAAATTATGGTCGACACAACAGAGGTTTCAAACTAGTGTGGCTCGATATGAGCCACACGTGAGTGTTGGGGGCTTGTTGGCCCTAGGAAAAGATATGCAAAATTTATCCATAATTCTGCTCGAGAATAAGAAGATTCAGGTCACAGAACAGAAGAGTCTGTGATAGAAAGAGGAGCTACGACATAAGCAATCAGGAAAGAGGAGATGCGACAGAAGCAGTTGTGGGAGAAGAGTTCGCAATGGAATATAGGCTAAGAGGAGAACAACCACAACCGAAGAGAACAACTTTGAGCGAAGAGAACAACCATGAAAAAAGGATACATGATAGAAGAATAGTACAATGGTTTAGAAGGACAGCTCAATTGATCATGGGTAATAAGTGAGTTAGAATAGTGCATGATTTGGGAATAAAGCATCTTTTTATTTTCGGGCCGATAGTGCCTGTTGTTAGTGTAACTGAATTACAAGAATAGGAATGAAAAATTGTTGACTAACATAATAGTTTCAGTTGATTACGACATGTAAGAGACTATTAAAGAGAGAACCCAAGTTGTGTGCATGTTGGTCTCTGCCAGCTCCTATCTTAGTAGAGTTGTAGAGTTGAAGAGTTGTAGAGAAGAGATTTGATCTAGGATGTGTATGGATTGACAATAGAGTGAAGGAGAGGAAAACTTCAGAGACCTAAGACTAGAGAGCATGAGAGGAGATAAGTATGTATATATTGTAGAGAGGATATTTAATAGAGTCTGCAAGTTGAGTGCACAGACGAAAGGTGGTATATATTTCTCATTCTAGATAAAGAGCACCTTTGTGGTTTTTCCCATATGAGTTTCCACATTAAATTCTATCTCGATGTGTATTCGATGAATATGTCTATATTTAATGAATGTATGGTGTGAATAAGTAGGTATGAATAGATTAACTAGAAATTGTTTACAAATGAGTTCTTAGATGCATATTTCACATTGTTGATAGATATAATATGTGCTAAAGCTTTATATAATTTTTTAAATCTTCGTCAACAGACAAGTAGTGTAATATATTGAACGAAAATAATAATATTAGGAAATACACCCCCCTGCTTCGGTCAAGCAAGCTAGTAAGGTTTCGTGAAAGAAGAAATCCCCACCCAACTGCAAAAACCTGGTTCTGGTAGTTACCCATAGAGATATCTCGAGTGAGACTGCATCTACATTACAGGTGCTATGTCAGGACAATATCTTGGGCTTTGTTGATGAAATACAAAGGGTATGAACCTAGGTTGAAGGAAGAAACACCAACACCAGTTATTGTTGTCAATTGAGTGTTTCTTATCTGCTAAATTTCATAGTGCATTTTTAATAGTATTTACACTACAATTCATCATTATTTCAAATTATTTCACTGTAAGGTATTATTCATCTTGATGATCTCCTGTGGATCATAATTTCACAAAAAATGTATCCAGAGCGAGAGTGAGAGCCGTGACTATTCATTTAGTAGAATGCATAATATTCTACTTGTATTTTGGAATGTTCCAAGAACCTCTGAGCCTTCGATCCAAGTTCCATATTTTATGTTCATATTAAATCCATTCATTCAGTAGAAGACAAAGAACTTACTATATCCTTTCAGAACATTCCAGGAACATCTGAGCCTTCTATCTAAGTTACATAGTTTGTGGTCATCCTTAAATTAGCCTCATGGTTCATGATTTTTGGTCATCCATAACCACAAATTTATAACTGCTGAGATCTATCAATTTGTGGTTAGCTTAAAACCACCCACTTAGTAGAAGACTTCAACTTCTGCTATCCATTTTGGTTTGTGTTAAGCCAAAACCACCACTTGAGAGAGCACTTGTATTTAGCAGAAGATGCCATTTTTTGCTATCTTGCTTGGAAAATACAGGTTGTCAATTAGTTGGAGATGTTCAACCTTTTGCAGATGTCTTTCTCCAGATTTTATCTCTCTTTTATTGGAGTCATACACACTCCTTCAAATTAAGGGGGTTTTGTTGGAATCTAATTCATTAGGGTTAGAGAATGTGAATGGCCATCGAGGATTCAAACTAACGCCTTGGGAATTTGGAATCAATGAGACAATGTTATTTGAATCCTATTATGCCCATGTTTGTTTAGTCTTTGTTTGTATTCCCATTTGAGAATCAAACATTTTTTTAAACTCAAATGAATAGTATAATTATATTAAAAAAGATGAGAAGGATCATCCAAAATGACTACACATAAGATGTTGTTTGTTCGAGTACACAGGGTACTCCCAAAAGACTGAACACCTTGAGAAACCACTTCACACAAATAGATCACAGATCAACACACCGATGTTTGTCACGTGGTTAAAATCCCCGAGAGGGAAACAGTCCATGGCCCCAGCCAAATAGCTACTTGGAGCAATTTATTATGCAAAAGAAAGAAAGTTACATGAGCTTCTCATAATCGATCAACTAGCCAAGGACCCTCCATGCTCTTTAAATAGAGATCATAGACCAATTGGGTGTTAAGCCACAGATCAATGGTAGGTATGATCTAAGAGAAGTTGAACCGTCGGATCACTCTATGTCTAGAACATATCGTGACCATTGGATTAGAATATTTACAAATGCATACTAAAGAAACAAACTTTTACCTAACAAATATATTACACAAGTTGATCTTAACTAACTCCTAAGTGTCTAAATATCCTAACATCCCCCCTTAAGAACAACTTGGGATAGGATTGAAGGATTTACAAAAGTGACACTATTAGGAGAAAGAAGGAGGCATTAGAGCCTATCCCCCCTTAAGGACACATTCCTGAACATAGACTAAAGTTTATAAAACTTCGCTTCTGTAAGATACTTTGTGAATATGTCTACAACTTGATCATTTGTAGGGAAATGGAGAACTTCAATAACACTATCATGAACAAGATTTCTGATGAAGTTTATGTGTAGCTCAATGTGTTTTCTACGCTGATGTAGAACTGGATCTTTCGCAAGCTTGATGGCACTTTGATTGTCACACCAAAGTGGAGTAGGCTGCTGCTGCTCGAATCCAAACTCTGAAAGGATCTGTTGAAGCCATAAAGCTTCCTGACTGGCATTAATTGTGGCTCGATATTTTTTTTCTACTGAAGAAAGAGCAAGTGCTTGTTGTTTCTTACAATCCCAAGTGATAGGTCAAGATCCCAGACTGAAAACACAACCTACAGTAGACTTTCAATCATCAAGATCACCTACCCAATCTGAATCAGTGAAACCAGCCAACAAAGGTTTCCCCCTTGTACTGTAATGAATCCCAAACTGAATTGTATCTTGAATATATCGAAATGTTCTTTTTGCTGCTTTCCAGTGACTTTCATGAGGATTTTGCATATAACGGGAAACACGACCAATGACAAAGGAAAGGTCAGGACGGGAATGAGTCAAGTATAAAAGACTACCAACAAGCTGACAATACAAGGTGGCATCTACTTCAAGGGAAGTACAAGTGGCAGAAAGTTTGACTCGAGACTAGAACGAAGAAGGGGCTGGTTTACAATCTTCCATGTGGAAGCGATGAAGAAGGTCACAAGAATACTTAGACTAGGAAAGAAAGATTCATTCTTTGGTTTTCAAGACTTGGAGACCAAGAAAATAATGCAAATGTCCTAAGTCTGACATTTCAAAATTTTGCTTAAGACTAGATTTCACTTGGGTTATAAGTTTAGGGTCACTACCAGTAAGGATAAGATCATCAACATAAAGAACAAGTATGATGAGATGGTTTCCTAGTTTCTTGGTATAGACATTGGGGTCAAAATGGCATCTAGAAAAACCAGTGTCAAGGAGAAAGCTATCCGTTTTGGCATACCAATCTCTAAGAGCTTGCTTAAGGCCATATAGAGATTTCTTAAGGAGACAAACAAGGCTAGAGTTATCCTGAACATATCCAGGAGGTTGTTCCATGTAAATTTACTCACATAAAGCACCATGTAAGAAGGTAGACTTGACATCCATTTGATGGACTTCCCAGTTATGTAAGGCTGCAAGGGAAAGAACAAGGCAGATGGAGTTCATTTTTGCTACAGGGGCAAAGGTTTCATTGTAGTAAATCCCTTCAACTTGGGAAAAACCTTTGGCAACTAACCTTGCCTTAATTCTTTCAACACTTCCATCTGATGCATACTTAGTTCTGTAGACCCATTTACATCTGACAAGTTTTCTTCTTTTTGGAAGAGGAACAAGATCCCAAGTATCGTTCACCATTAAGGAACGATATTCTTCATCCATAGCTGCATCCCAATCTGGATTTCCTGAAGCTTCTGCAAAAGTTTCAGGATCATGATTCTCAAAAACTTGAGCCAAAAGAGAAGAGGCTCGCTGAAACTGAGAACGTGTTCATCGTTGATCTCTAGGATCACCTACAAGATCATCAACTGCTTCACATGTTGAATGGACCCATCGAGGAAGTATTGGTGTTGGTGCAATTGGAGGAACATGAACAGTCGGAGGTGGATTTTCATCCTCATTTTCATCATCAAAAACTGGAGTTGGAAACCTGTCAAGGAAGCTAGAAGAAGAAGAAGAAGAAGGCACAATCGTCGAATCAGGCTCAAAGGCCAAAGATGGCACAACCGCCAAGTTAGGCTCGTAGGCCAAAATATTTTCATCAAATTTAACATCTCTTCCAATGATTATATCATTTGAATGGGGCTGAAGAAGTCTATAACCTTTTACATCTTCATAATATCCAACAAATATGCACTTTTCACTTTTAGGCTGCAATGCTTTCCGTTTTTCATCCGGAATGTGAGCCCATGCTTCACAACCAAACACATGAAAGTGAATTACATCTGGTTTAATTTTACTCCATGCTTCTTCTGATGTTATACCTTGTAAAACTTTAGTGGGTGTGCGATTAACTATGTAATTTGCACAATTTATGGCCTCAGCCCAATATTGAAGACTTAGTCCCTTAGATTGGATCATAAAATTAGCCATTTCTTTTAAAGTGCGGTTCTTCCATTCAGCTACACCATTTTGTTTTGGTCTATATGGAACAGTGCACTATTGTTGGATTCCTTGTTTAGTGCAAAAAGTAGTGAACTTGTTGTTAACATATTCTCCTCCATTGTCAGATCTTAACTTAATAATTTGATGACCAGATTTTTTTTCAACAAGGGCCTTGTAGGCCAAGAACATGTTAAATACTTCGCTCTTAAATTTTAGGAATTAAACCTAAGTGCGTCTGAAGTAGTTATCAATGAAAGTTAAGAAATATTTGAAACCAGAAAAGGAAGCAGATGGAAGAGGGCCACACAAGTCACTATGCACAAGCTCCAAGGGAACCGAGGCGTGCCAAGAGGCACGTTTGTCAAAACTGTCTCGATGATGTTTTCCGAGTACACAACTGGAACAAACACCATCCTTGCAAGATACCAGTGGAAGACCAGTCACCATATTATCTTTACATAGATGTTGCAATGAGCGATAATTTAAGTGACCAAATCGCTCATGCCAAAGTTTGCTCAAGTTATCACTATGAGCAACAAAAACCGAAGGAAAAGGTGATGACCCAAAGTTGTTAAATTTGTACAACCTGGTAATATCATCAACAGTTTGAGTAGCAAGGACATTTTGAGGATTTTTAAAATCATTGATTACAACTTGGTGAGGTGTAAACGTCACAGTTTTACCTTCACCTGAATGAGTAATTTGATAGACTGATAACAAATTGCGGGAAATTTTTGGAACACATAGTATATCACTGAAATGACCATTTTATACTAGAACTGTTCTAGATCCTACAACACTTAGATATTTATCATCACCGACAAATATTTGTTTGGTGTTACATTCATGCATAGTAGAAAAGATGGATTTAACCTTAGCCATATGATAAGATGCTCCAAAATCAATGAGCCATTCAATTGAAGTAGAAGAAGAAGATGCAATATAAGAGTAACCGAAAGCACAAAGTGCATGTCCATGAGAGGTAGATTCTGAAGACGAATCTAGGCTGATGTGGTGCTTCTTCATTGCTACTTCCAAGGCTGCCATCTTCTTAAAACACTTAGATTCATCATGATTATCTTTCCCACGAAAATTGCAATGACGCTTAGTCTTCTTTCCTTTTTGCTTGGATCCTTTATCATTTTTTAAAGAAGGAGCTGACTGAGAAGGTTTGGGACCCCTTATTGTTTTGCTTATTATTCCGAAAATTTTGTTTCTTGGGAGGCTTGGACTTTTCTTTCTATTGGGACAATAAGGCTTTCCCAGATGTATCTGCATTGTTAATTATTCCAAGATGAATGGGCTTATCTTACTCTCTAATTAAGGAATCACAAAATGATTCAAGGCTACGCTCTTGATAACTAGTTGCATTCAAGGATTCTTTCATGGAGTAGAATGTAGATATAAAAACAGAATATGCAGGTCCAAGTTTTGAAAGAATATGATAAATACATTGTTTGTCTTCTTTCTTAATATTGCATTTTTCACATAATAGTCTAAGAGTTTTATACTTAGATAAATAGTCTTGAATGCATGAAAAATCATTTGGATTCAAGGAAAGAAACTCATTCTCAAGTTGATGACCCCGAATTTCATTGTGTTTACCAAAAACAGATTTCAAATTTTCCCAAGCGAGATTAGCTTCACCAATTCCAGATATGTGGAATCGCAAATTAGTAGAGATTGACATCCCAATCAATCCACGAGCTTCATCACATCTATTTGTCCATTTAATTTTCTTATCATCATCAGTGGGTTCTGTTTCTTTCCCTGAGGTTATCCTGAAAAGTCCCCTACTTTGCAGAACATCCTCCATATGAGATTTCCATGAGAAATAGTTAGAACTTGTAAGTATAATATCACAAGGGGCATCCATAATATAAAATAATGGCTGAAAGAATAGAAACTAACTTTCTGGATGCAAAGAGCTCAAAAAAATATGCGGTTTTAAAAAAAATGGCACTTAAAATTGATTCTGGATGATGAAGTTATGCTTGATCAAAGAAAAAGTTGAAGATGTCCCCAATAGTGACGTGGTAGATATTAACTTGACCAACTAAAAAAGGAAGCCCCCTCTTCCCAATATCAACCTTTGACAATCACTTTTACAATAAAGTTTCTTTGGAGTGAATCACTTTTGTAGAATAAGTGATATTCACTTTTACAATAATGTGACTTTTAAATAGTGCGGCAATAAATTAAAAACTTAAGTGACTCACTTTTATTTTATTTTATTTATGTGAGATACACTTTTACAATAAAGTAACTTGAAAATAGAAATTGCATGCACTAAAAAGTAGCTTAATAAGACTTGAACTCAAGACCTATTAAGTAATAAAGCAACTTTGGACCAAGTGAGCTAAGTTTAAAAGGTAGGTAAAATAATGGAAAGATGAAGGGTTTTTTTTTATATAACTCTTCTCTCTCATTCTCCGTGCTTGCTTTCTTTTTCTGCAAATCACAAAAAAAATGAAAAAAACTTTCCCTTATTGTTTCTGATTCGCCACGATCGTGCAAGGTGCATGGAAAAGAGCATACGCAGTCAAGGAAGGAAACAGTCTGAGACTAAAATAAAAAAATCTAATAATAAACTAATAAAATATGAGAGATTTACAAAAAGCAAATCCGTCACTGTAACATTATATCTTCAGATTTGTTGAAATGGGTGTTTCTGAAGCAAACAAAAATGGTTTTTGATGAAATGGAAACGGTGCTCCGGATGAAATGGAATAGCTCCCATAGGCCACAAATGCACAGAAAATATATAACCAGAAACCCTTTCAAATTTTCAGCAACACCAATTCCAGATCTTGATCAAAACCGAAAGCGGCTCTTCATAAAAGCTCTGATACCATGTTTGGGTATGCATGGTACTCCCAAAAGACCAAACACCTTGATAAACCACTTCACACAAATAGATCATGATCAACACACCGATGTTTGTCACGTGATTAAAACCCTCGAGAGGGAAACAGTCCATGGACCCAGCCAAATATCTACTTGGAGCAATTTATTATGTAAAAGAAAGAAAGTTACATGAGCTTCTCATAATCGATCAACTAGCCAAGGACCCTCTATGCTCTTTAAATAGATATCATGAACCAATCGAGTGTTAAGCCATGGATCAATGGTAGGTATGATCTAAGAGAAGTTGAACCGTCGAATCACTCTATGTCTAGAACATATCGTGACCGTCGGATTAGAATATTTACAAATGCATACTAATGCATACTAAAGAAACACACTTTTACCTAACGGATATATTACACAAGTTGATCTTAACTAACTCCTAAGTGTCTAAATATCCTAACATTATTAAAAAAACTCTAATTTAGTAAATATATATCACAAAACCTCTCCTTAGTAAACATCCATAATTGGAAGAAAAGAATTCCATCCCTTTCTTAGATGTCCTCATCTGTAGAAAAGATGATGATTCATTATCCCATCAAGTGTACCCATAATAATAAGCTCACCGAAAATTACCTCCATAATGACTCTCAACATCACTCCTCCCAAAAAGTTGGAGTTATTAAACCTTGGCATCTTGAGCTCTAATAATATTCGATGATGAACATCTGAACCAATAAAAACAATAACTAATCAACACTTTCACTAATAGGGGCTATCCGAAATGGTAGGTTAAGAAGGCATTTCAGAATGCCAGAAAGACTCCTATACCTTGTAAACCAAAAGATCCCCTCACACAAGACCACAAGGTACTATCTCTTATGTTGGAGGTACCTTAGAAAATATTGCTAGGATTCTTAGAAAAAGGCATATCAACCTCAAAGCACTATCATAAAAATATTCAAGTCAGTCAAAGACCCTATTGATCCTCATATTCATAAAGGAGTTAACTGCATTCCGTGTTCTTATTGACTATCCTATATTTAGCAGACATGTAGGTCCTTTCACATTAGAATTAAGAAACACAATATTTCTATTAACCATAAGAGGGTGAAGTCTTTGGCATAATCTGAGCATTCTATCATGACAAATCACCATATATGCATGGAATACACCAATATATTAGCCATGGTTGATCATTTTTTCAAAATACATCTGAAAAAGACGATAAAATCGTGAACAATAACCAATGTCTCAATAAGGATGATGGAATAAAGCTAAGTAAATCCTGGTTCCTTATTCTCCATAACCTTCCCAATAACAAACATCCTCGAACCTAATTTTTATCACATTCCTCTTGTAGACCTTGTTTGTCTTCTTATTGTTCCCCTATATTTTATTTGAGCCTATTGCTTCTTTCTTCATTTTTATTTTCTCTAATTTCTTCTTTTGTTTTAGTTTTATTGTTTATTATTTTATTATTTATTTGTTGTATTTTAGTTTTTTTTATATTTTAAAATTTATTTTTAGTGGTTAGGTTTATTTATTAACTATTATGTGTTTTTTTTTAATTCATTTGTTTGTTTTAACTTTGGTTTGTTTTAAAATTTATCATTTATTTGGTCTTGTTCACCTTTTTTTTCCCTTATTTGGTATTGTTCACCTTTTTCCCCCTTGTTTTGTTTGCTTTTGTTTCCTTTTTATTCATTATTTTTATCACTTTTGTTATTTTTTTTTTCTTTTTTGGTTTTTATTTGTACTTAGTTTTTAATGTTATTGTTTTTTTATTTCTTATTTTATTGTTGTTTTTTTCTTATTTTTCTATTTATATTAATTTCTTGTTTGTAACTATAATTTTATTTCTTTTTCTTTTTTAAGATCAACATTTCTTCTCTTAGGTTTCAATCTAGTTTTTTTTCTTCTATTTTAAGTTTTTATGTATTCTATTTATCCGAGTTATTGTAATTTAATTTTTTTACATTTTTACATTTATGGTGTTATTCACTACAATTTCCCCTTTTCCTTATCTTGAAGATGGACCACATATTAAACATCCGAAATGTTGAATGCACTATTCCCAACGTAGTGAATCTTAAATATTTTTCAAACAAAACATCCATATAATTGTGCTTCCTAACTTCTCCAAATACTTATTTCTATATATCCTAATGTATTTTCCTAGTATAAATATATAAGTAAAATATATAAAAACATCATAAACTAAGAGAAAACATAGCCACTATATCCTTCATCCATATGTTTCTCCTCTTTGTTAGGTCCCTTTGACATTGAATTTTCCATAATGGCTATGAAAAGTTGATGCATAATTTCCTCCTCCATCATTCAAATATTCTTGACAAATTGGTTTCTTCTTAGACAATTTTTTCTTACATGCTTAATGATCAAAAGAGTTTCCTGAAATTAAAACTTTTTGGATTTGAAGATGTTAGAATATCTCTAATTCCATGTACAACACATATAGCTTAACAAGTGATTATTAGTTATCCCTCATATTCTTAAAGAGAAATTCATCATTGTCATTCCATCGAAGTCCAAGATGAATCCCCCCAAACCTACTGCCCCATTTAAAAATCAAAGGACATAAGGGTGGGTTTTGTTCCTCTTATTGTTTAGAACTCACAAGATCATTTATACAATTTCTCTAGGTGTAATCACACATTTGACCACTACCTCAAGGTGACCCCATGGCTCCAATAAAATCCCTCATATGAATTGAACCTTACCCACTACTAAAAATCTCCCCACTCTTCATCAATGGATCTAACCCCTTTAAGTTTTTTTTTCAAATTTGAAGGACATGAGGGCAGGATTGGATCCACTCATGTTGTAACATACCCGTTATCCTCATCATCTAGTTGGGGCATGGGGTATACATTTTCTTTCAATATCCAAACAAGATAAATATATCCCTAACAAAATACAAAACCCCAAAGTTTCATAATTGTACATTACAAATCACATTTATGCAATAGACTTCATTACTTTTCATTTATGACTACATTAATTGATAGAGTATGGTTGTTAATAATAACATAACCGATTAGGAATGTTGTAGCCATACAAAATTTGAAATAAGATTATGAATGTCTAGTAATGTATAGAGAACCTTTTCTCATATTTAGTCATCTTTAAATAGTTCTTATACAACAAATATGATATTCAATATTTATGAATTTTCCATCATATGTAACAAGTCATATGTTAAAATATACTTATAGCCAGTTATATTTAATTGGAAATATAATTAGTTGATCAATAACCAAAAAGTCATAATACCATTTACAAATATGTATGTTAGATGTGATTATTTCTGCCATAATATTTTCATGTTTGACACTTCATTTATATTTCTAATAAAAGTTATGGAGGATAGCATTATGTCAAGAACAACACCTAATTTTACCATAAATCCGTTACTTTTTATCACAAATTTATAAATAATACTTAAATGTGAAAGGCTATATAAGTTATGATTTCACACTACTCTTGTATATCCATGTTGATAATTCCAGCCTACCTCTTAGCCAACGATTTTGCAATATAACACTTATTTAATAACATTCATTCTCTGTGATTTAACATGTATTATATAAATCATAAACACATGCATAATATGAGAGAGTTTAATCTTCAACGTGTTAATCATGTTCTTGGTCCCTAATTCATCGTTTACCTTTAGAAAATCAATTAATTAGACAAAACCATTTCAAGGAGTATAAGAACAATCAAATATTTCTTTACATATCTACTCATTCATATGATAATATATTCTAGGTCATGTCACAATCATAGATTTAACACTTGAGTTTACACTTATGAAAGTATGTAATATTCTTTATACATTGAATTCATTCTATTGTAACTCTAGAATTATAACAATAACATATCTAAATCATGGCAACATTAACATATAAAGTACCGTCCCTATTCGGTGTGATCAATAAAAGTATCATAAATAAAAAATGATTATGCACATAAACATAATGAAATAGCAATAATATAACATATAATAAGTATTTAGCTGAAAAAAAATTAACTTGGGAATGTGCAACTACAACTTTCCACCCAACAATAGGCACTCTGTCCATCCTATACTTTTTCAACAAAGAGCCCAACCCCAAAACAAGAACACTAAGTTGAAGAAAAATACAGAAATCTTTTACAACAATTTCTTATCATGATTTGAATGTTAACCCATGGCCACAACTAAGCAAGGAAATTAATCTCTTAAAATTTAAGTTCAGCTTCATAACCATTAAGCTCGAGTATAAACAAAGATTAATACTTGACCCATTTGGCTCTAAACATAATGCATAGTTTTAAATATTTAACTATTATAGTTGTGATTTTAAATATTGTACCTAGAACTTCAACAAACACACATAATGCATATCCTTGGATAAATCACAAGATGAGCTTCGTTTCTTGTTTTTACATAGATATTGTTTCAACAAATATTTGATTAGGATAGGGATGGACTCATTATTTTATTGTCTCTCCCTTTACATGTGAATGTAACAAGTCAATCAAAGCAAGTAAATATAATTATTTATATATAGAGCAATTATCATAAACTTCAAACAATTACTATGTACCATTCATAATATTATAAAACAAACGTAACCCCTTAAAGTGACATTCAAAAGTACAAAAAATAAATATACCTACCACCTCCTCTAACCGTAATCAAAATGCCTTTCCATTTAAAGAAGTTAAAATGAGCAGTCCTATTAACTATAGCAACAAAAGAGGAAATATCCAGGCGACTCGCTATGCTCAACAAACATGATGCGAGGCAATATGGATATGAGGTGAGGTGACATCTAGTAATAATAATATCCTTCCTGCTGGCTTTATGCATCGATACCTGGTGACAATTAATCAAAGAAAAAGATCATTTGACACTCTGCTCTGAAAACCAATAGCTGAGTGGTTGGATTTGAGCATGGAAAATAACATTAATTCCTATATAGATATAGGTCACTGAGGTGATTATAGAAGAATACAGAAGGATCTAGAATCTGATAGTTGTAATCCTAGTTCAAAAAAATATTTTCAGAGGAATATATTTTAGTTTTATTACAATGAATTGTATAGGTAAATATACATCAATGGATCAATATCCAGATCCTACAATCAAGCTGCAGATCCTACAGTCAAGCTACAGATCCTAAAAAGACGGGAAACAATCATATGCAAGATAGGAAAGAATCATAGAGAGTATCGGAAAGAATCATTCCATATCACAACACTCCCCCTCAATTTGGCGCATATATGTCACACATGCCCAACTTGCCCAAAAAAATTCGAGAACACTCGACTTGAAAATGCTTTGGTGAGAATATTGGCCAACTGATCCTCTGGTCGAATCTTAGGAAACTCCACAATCTCCTCATCCAACTCCTCCTTAATGAAGAATCTATCTACCTCCACATGTTTTGTTCAATCATGTTGAACTGGATTATGAGCAATATCAGATGCTGCTTTATTGTCACAATATAGTCAAATTGGATGCCTAGGCGGATAGCCCAAATCTCTAAGGAGAAGTCTTATCCACAATGCTTCGCATACTCTAAGAGTCATACCTCTAAATTTATCCTCTGCACTTGATCGAGAAACAACATTTTTTTTTCTTCTCCATGTAACAAGGTTACCTCCTACAAAGGTGAAATAACCTAAAGTAGAACGCCTGTCATCGACTACTCTAGCCCAGTCAGCATAAGTATATGCATACATGCTTTGAAAATCTTCATTTTTAGTGAATAAAATTCTTTTTCCAGGAGAAGATTTCAGATACCTCGAAATGCACATAACTACATTCATATGTTTCTCACCAGGATTATGCATAAACTGTCTAACAATACTCAAGGCATAGGCAAGGTCCGACCTTGTGTGTGCTAAGTACATCAATTTTCCTATGAGTCTCTGGTATATCTTCTTATCAACTGGTACCTGATCAAACTCAACACATAACTTCAATCCTTCTTCCATGGTTGTATCAACGGGTTGAAATGCTGACATACCAATTTCATGTAACAAGTCCAAGGCATATTTCCTTTGAGATAGAAAAATCCCTTTATCAGATCGAGACACTTCGATCCCAAGGAAATATTTCAAGGGGCCGAGGTCTTTCATTTCAAATTCTTTGGACAAGTAACCCTATAAAGCCTTCCTTTCTTCGAGATCATTTCTTGTAACCACCATGTCATCCACATATACAATAAGTGTAGTTATCTTACCCTGCTACTTCTTCAAGAACAAAGTGTGGTCTGAGTTGGTCTGACGGTAACCAAAGGCTTTCTTAGATTTGGTGAACCTTCTGAACCATGCACTTGGAGACTGTTTCAACCCATACAGTGACTTCTTTAATCTGCACACCTTTCGACTATGCGTTTCTAGTATTTTGTATCCTGGTGGGAGTTCCATGTAAGCTTCTTCAAAAAACTCATTATGTAGAAAGGCATTCTTCACATCAAAATATTGTAATGGCCAACCCAAGTTCGCAGCAAGAGACAACAATACTTGTACTGTATTGATTTTAGCTACAAGTGTGAATGTATCTCTATAATTGATCCCATAGGTTTGGGTGTATCCTTTTTCCACCAATATTGCCTTAAAGCGTTCATTTGCACCATCTACTTTGTACTTCACAATATAAAACCACCGACATCCAACTAGTTTCTTTCCTGGTGAATGGTTAACAAGTTCCCAGGTTTTATTCTCCTATAAGGATTTCAACTCCTCATTCATAGCGGCTTTCCACCTTGGGTCAGCTAAGGTTTCCTGCACATTGTTAGGAATAGATACAGTAGATAATTGATTTACAAATGACTGATTTGATTTTGACAAACTATGGTTAGACACATAATGAATCATGGGGTATTTGGCTTTACTAGAAACTTCAGGTTCATATGTCACGTTTAGGAATACCTCTGGTGTGACGTTGTGGTAGCTTTCTTCTAGATGGTTCAGGAGCATCCTCAACAAGCGATTGGTTTGGTGTATCAATGACCTATGGTGTGAGAGACTTGGATAGAGGTGGAGCCACAACTTCAGTTTCTGGGTGTTCATCACTACTTGGATCCAAAGTCAAACCACCCACATCCAATTCGTCCACTTCTTGATTCAGTGCATCAGAGAGGTCCCCTACTTGCGGGATGTGAACAACCACATCTTCAAAGATGTGATCATCATAGTCTAGAGTCTAAATTTTCTTCTGGTACTCCCCCTGAAGTTCAAGATCATAGGAAAAATACATCGAGTCTTCATGAAAAGTTACATCTAATGTAATAAACATTCGTTGGGTTGGAGGATGATAGCATCAGTACCCCTTTTGATAATCAACATATCCGAGAAAGACACATCGTAGCGCTTGAGGAGACAACTTGTTGCGTTGATGCTTATGGAGGTGTACAAAAGCTACACAACCAAAGATGTGAGGACATAAATTTGGGACGGCTGGAGCAACAACCGCTTCAGCCAGAGCCTGGGATGGTTTCTGGAAATCAATAGTGCTGGAGGGTACCCGGTTGATCAAATATGTTGTAGAGGTAAGTGCTTCTCCCCAATAGGATAATGACATATGGGATTCTATCAATGAAGCACAAACGACCTCCAACATGTGGAGGTTTTTTCTCTCATCCACCCCGTTTCGCTGAGGTGTATTGGAACAAGTAGTTTGATTAATAGTTCTGTGCGCTTCCAGACACTGCTGAAGTTCAGAACTCAAATATTTGCCTCCATTATCACTGCAGAGAACCTGAACCTGTGCATTGTATTGAGTATGAACCATTTTATAAAAAATTTGAAATAACAAATTCGCTTCACTTTTAGACTTCACTAAGCACACCCAAGTCATCCTGGTACAGTCGTCAATAAAAGTAACAAACCAATGTGATCCACCAAAGGTAGTGACTTTGGACAGACCCCAAACATCAGAATCTATGACCATAAAAGGAAATGGACTTTTATTCAAAATTAATGGAAACAAATCACAATGGATTTTTGCAAGTTCACAAACATCATAGTGGAGACTAGATACATCAAATTTTCCAAATAAACTAGAAAATAATTTCTTCAGGTAACCAAAGGAAGCATGCCCCAAACATCGATGCCATAACTAGATTTTAGATTTCTTCTTCTCCCCCTCAGATCCATCCACAATTAAATCTTGATGCAACTTGTCTAAAATCTTTGACACTAAGTCCAAGTAATACAAATTCCCTTTCCTAACACCACAACCAATCGTTTTCCTCATTCAGATGTCCTTAAACACACAAAAACCAGGACAAAAAATTACAACACAAAGTAAGGTAGTGGTGATTTGGGAGACATACAACAAATTATAATCCAAATATAGAACAACTAAAACAAAATCTAGATTCAAAGTATTAGTGAGAGGTAAAGACCCTTCTTCAATAATTGGGGCCGAAGAGCCATTGTCAGTGGAAATATTTTTTTGTGAGTACAGTTTAAGGGGTGAGACCTGTCTAGAATCAAACTTCATATGATTCGTAGCACCGGAATCAATTATCCATGCACTGTTAGAAACAAGTGTATAAATATTTAAACTCTTACCACCATTACCTGCCACTACTGCTAATGCCGAGATCTGACCAGCAACACCATCCGTTGTCTTTGTTTCGACAACTACAGCACTGGAGGTCCTCTTGGAATTATTCTTCCATGAATCACAGCTATGATCCCACCATTCTACATACCCCATAAGTTCAAATTAATGGCTCTTGGTATGACTATTTTGATTGCAATGAGTGAATTTGTAGGTGGATTTATTGACACCATCAGTGTTCTTAGGCTGGCTTTCAGAAGGTCGGTTCTTATTAGAACGATTTCAAGTCACCATGGCTAAAGCTTCATATTTTTATGGTTCTCCATTCATTGTTGCAAGTCAAATAGATTCACGACGGACCAAAGCATAACATGCTTTCAATTCGGGGATAGGATCCTTTCTCAAAATTTCACCATGAATTTGTTCGAATTCACCATCTAATCCAACAAGAAAAATATGCACCCTTTGTCATTGAACTGATTTTTGGTAAGATTCAACATCATTCACAATCTCCATGATCACCTTATCACAATGATCCAACTCACTAAAGATCTCAGTTAATTCTCCATAATACACCGAGAGTGTTCTGCCATTCTATTTCGAAGAGAAGGCCGTCTGATTCAAGACAAACACCTGAAATTCATCTACTCCATCATAAAAAGCTTTATAGAGAGCTTTCCAAATATCTCAAGCAGTGGGTAAGTGAATATATCACTTCATGATTTCTGGGGACATAGATATCAACAATCATCTCTTGACCTTTTGATTGTCTGCATACCACTTCTCATATCCATCATCCTTCTCGGTAGGTGGCTATGAATTACCACAAATGGAAGAGAGTTTCTCCTTCTCAGCAATATGCATCTCCATGATTTGATACCACAAATCATAGTTTGTTTCATTGAGTACAATCCCTGCATTGAACGATGAACCTTCAAATTGAATAATAATGGGAGTAGATTTGTTCCCAGATCCAGATTTATTCCCATATGTTTTAGAATCTGAGTCGGCCATGGTTCAATGAAGAGTAGTAACGATTTAAGCTTCTTGGCTCTGATACCAAGTTCAAAAAAAGATTTCCAGAGGAATATATTTTAGTATTATTACAATGAATTGTATAGGTACATATACATCAATGGATCAATTTCCAGATCCTACAATCAAGTTGCAGATCCTACAGTCAAGATGCATATCCTACAATCAAACTGTAGATCCTAAAAAGACAGGAAACAATCATCTGCAAGATAGGAAAGAATCACAGAGAGAATCAGAAAGAACCATTCCATATCGCAACAATCCTCTCATACAAAATAGGGCTCTGAGCCTTTAGGGAAAATGTATGGACGAACTTTGATCTACTATTTATCCTTGGGTCTATGCCTGAAAATTATAGTTATCCTTGAATTCCTAAGATTGTGACGGCTTCATATTTTGAGGTAGGCCAATTAGAGTGACTTAGGAAAGTAAGAGAGAGCACATGTGGCTTTCCTGGTTCCTAGTAAATAGAGAAACACATAGCCCGTGCCTCGTATCTCCTTTCATGCATTCTTACTGAACGGGTGCTTCACTAGGAATTCATGAGCCAAAAAATTCCACTTAACCATTTACTTTTAGATTTGATAAGGAATTAAGTTTTTTTTCAATCCTCAAAGATTCACTTCAAGCTCTTAAAAAAATATGTAGGGAGAGAAGGAAAATTTTAATAATGAGAATGGGTTCCCTCTTCTAAATTATAAAATAAGCTAAGTTTCCTAAGGAAGCGCCTTTGATGCCATCCTCCTTATATCCATTGGGTGAGGTGCAAGGTTTGATTGATAAATTACACTCCCATACTGTTATAATAAGGGCTCGCCACTTTATTTCAACTCCATAGATAATAGTTATTTCACCTTACACATAAACATTTTTATTAATAGTTAGAGAAGGACACAACAATGAAGGAACTACAAGATTTTATTCAGAATGTGCATTTATTTCTCTCTACTTCTTTAAATCACTTGATCTATAGACTTTGTTTTAAAGAATGAGTGGTTCCTATGATGACAATAAGGACCCTTTACCCTATTTTTCTTAGGCAAAAATGCATTTTCTAGTATTTGCAACACGGTAAGCAACACTTATGTCCAACATTGACCGAAATATTTTTAGAAACTTATAAGTTATAAAACCAAAGCGCCTTTTATTGGGTGTATTGGTATGATAATGCATGGATGTTTGTAAGCATATCATGATGATCCATATTTTCAGGGGTGTTCCTTAAAGCTGTACTGCCTCTTGAAAATTTGGAATTGAGCAATTCTTTGTAAAAGGGAAATTGTCTACCTATCCTAGCTACTTGTTTAAACATGAAAGATGATTTATTAAAAAGAGAACATAATAAGAAATGAATAGTACAATCTAATTGAATGTGAACATTACACAGAAAGGGTTGAATGGCTAACCTCTTATTATTAGTCCTAAGGAATGTGTAAGGAAATAACGTAAAAATTAAGTCCTAAAGAATGCGTAAGGAAAGATAAACTTATGTGGTTTTAGCTTCTTATTTTAAATTCTAAAATGGATAAAATTTACATATTTAATCATCAAATAACCCCACGAATATAAATTTTAAACTGTGAAAAAGCATAAAAACTGAAAATAAGTTTAATGAAGTTCAATGATCCAAGACTTTCAAGGAGGAATAAATTGATCTTCATGGTGACTTGGTGGTCAAGATGATAATTGTGTTTGTTTTGTGGTTGCAATGCTACTCAATGATCATATTGTTTATTTTGGACACAAATCGTTCTATCTTCTCACAATCATAATTCAAAAGCAGTCAAGGTCATTTACAATGAGAACTGTGGGTATACAGTATTAATTATTGCAACTAGCCTCCTCCACCACTTCAGTCCTCCATCTCTCAATAGCAAGCTCACAAATCAAAGGCAAGCTTGGGAATAACATTATGTGCTCCAAAGGGACAAAGGGATCTAGACTCAAGTATAAGCAAAACTGAGGAAACAATGGACTATAGTTTCCTTACTCTTCAATTCATCATCCTTCAATTTATCCAAGGGGATCCTTATATAACACTCCAAAGAGGTAATGGAGGGTTGAATCCGAGCGTTCTCAAGGCATTTGGAAGGCCAAGAGTCAAGTTATTTGGACTCGTATGGGGAAAACTCCAAAAGTATTTGTCTTTATGCACACATCCTGGTGTATGTGGGTTTGAGGCTAAACGCTGTGTATACACGCAAGTATTTATTTTAAATTCACGTATAGGTATAAACAAGTATTTTTTGGGGATAATATTTGAAAATCAAAGTATAATATAAGTCCATGGGGTCCAAAGAGTCTGCAAAGGGATAGGGAAGGCCATAAACATGTGATCAAATAGGTGTGGTAAAATCATCTATAATAGATGCCCCTTAATGTGTGAGGTCAGAGGGGTAACATGATGGCCGAAATACATATATAATCCATCCCAAAAGTGGATTAATGAAGACCTAGGTGGAAGAACCAGCCACTCTTTAGTACAATACAATGATCAATCTATGCATGTGACTACAAATATATAGTAGTCCCAGATACATAAGAGTACAATGGCCATGAATAGGCATGATATACAAAGTGTCATGTGTGGTCTGTTGGGACTATTAATACTCCCTTGTCCAATTTGTTCATATGTCTAAATTAAGAGTCATGTCTAAATCGAGAGTCCTTCCAGTCTATTTTTAGTCACTAGCACCATTGGGTCCACTTGGCCTAATTGGGGCACATGTTCCAGTTACTAAAGTGTGAGGAACACTAATTGAGGCCTACTTCCACTGCTTGCACTTGCATGCATTAGTTTATGATCCTCCTAGATCAATCCCTACAAATTAGGAGCCACTGGGAGTGCCAATACAAACCAAGGTCAGTTGAGTTGAGTTGGTGAATAGTCAAGCTCAGTTAGGAGTCAGTTACATTCAGTTCTAGTCCTCTACATTCAGTTAGCGCTAGGTTTGCATGGATGCATGTAGGAGAGGTTCATTTCTCACCTACCACAGTCACTTAGGCTTATGTAACACTGAATTAGACACTTGAGTTGTGTTTTAGAACTCCAATGAACTCCGGTAATGATATAGAAAAGGTCAATTAACCATTTAGTCCTCTGATAATGATTTAGACAAGGTCAGTTAACCGTTTAGTCAAGTAGATTCAAACCAATTAGAATTTCCTCACATAGGATTCGAATTGCATGAGGCTATTTAGCCATTGTACTTCATTGTAATTATTATCTAATTACTTTTTTATTAATGAAAGCATTCACAACTGCAAGCCATTTTTACACTGTTTCATTCTTCAATTCTTGAGTAAATTGTATGATCTATCTTGTGAGTTGTGTGTTTGTCCACAGATCCATGTGCTCAATTTAATATGGTATCAAAGCCTCAGCAAACAAGGAACTTCTCCTCCTCAGATATCCTATTGGATCATTTTTTTAGCAAACTTGCTCCTTCCAGTACTGCACCAAAAGCAGAGAATTTACCACCTAATATCCCAAGTAAAGGAATTGTTAATCAAGCTTGCTTGATCAATTATGCTGGGTGTGATGAAAATTCCAAAAGTGCTGACTGTCGACCTTATTTTGTCTATTTGATTGTGTGATTTATAGGTTTATCAGTCTCCTTCACTACATTTGCTACAAGCAGCTCAGTCTCCTTGACTGCATTCGCTACAACAGCTTAGTCCTCTTCTTTTCATTCTATATGGCTCCTCCAATGGAGAAGATTACTTCCTTCAACTACGACCAGTGGAAGGAGGACATGGAGACACAAATTCACTCCAAGAATCTCTTTAGAATCACCATGGAGACAAAGGCATATCCAATCCTTAATCATGACAAAGAAAAGTACTGGAATAGGCTTGATGAATCCTATGGATGCTTATGCCTCTCAATCTCTCGAGATCTTCTCTTCCAAATCAAGGGATTGAAGAATCCCAAGGAGATATGAGATAAGATTGCTTTCTTATTTCATAAGCAAGATGATCTAAGGCTTTATCAGCTAGAGAATGAGTTGATCTCTCTTCATCCATCCAACTTTGAAAAACTGAGTGACTTATTCACAAAATTAAGAAACCTGATATTCCAATTGAAGCTATGCAAGGTTGAGAATGAGGATGATCAACTCATCCTTTCCATTCTCTCAAAACGTATTGCAAAATACTCAGTCTTTGTATCAACCTTTCATTCGGTGAATCTCACCAATCCAAATTGGAGGATTCCCACTCTTGATGATTTCATTGAATCACTCACTCATGAGCATGACAAGTTGATCCAAATGGGGATCATTCAATATTCCAGAGATCAAGCACTTATTACAGTAGTACCTAAGGTAGCGAATGATAAAGGGAAGAAAAAGTATGAGTCTCCTGTGAATAAAGAGCATTCAAATGAGCCTTCAGTTTCAAAAAGATGAAATAATAATGGAAAAGTAAAGGCCCTTTGTTCCTACTGTGGAAGGGGATTTCATCCAGGAAGATCCTGTATGAGAAGACAAAATGATGAAATTACTCTTCTTATGAAGAAACATAACATTGTTGCACCTGCTAGCGCAAGGAAGTATGATGACGCAGAAGAAATTGAAGAATAATTTGAAACAAGTCATGCTCTGAAGGCTAGCTATTCAACAGCACATGCCTTCCTCATTGATTCTAGAGCTTCCAATCATATGGTTGCATCCAGAGAATCATTCTCTTCGTTGCATTATTTTGATGGTCCTAGTATTCATATGGGCAATAATAGTAAATTTCAAACCAAGGGGAAGGGCTCTATCAATCTTGAACATGGAAAGTCCAAAGATGTGCTTTATGTTCCCTCCCTAGCTGCAAATCTGTTATCTGTGTACCAGATGACTCATACCGGCTCTCCAAAGCGAGTCATATTTGGTCTTGACTCAGTGGAGATCACAGATATCTCTACTGGGAACATCATAGCGAAGGGTGTTTCAAATCATGCCTCGAAGGAATATGCGTTCTCACACTTCATGCCATTTTCAGAACCAGTGCACTCTCAGCAGCCACTTCCACCCACTTGCAAGGGAAGGTAAAAGAATTTCATCTAATTCATTTACAACTTCCACTAGTATTGTATATCCAGCTGTATCAGTTTATGAGATTGAGATTTAGGGTTATTCAGATCTAGATCAAGTCCCTACTTCCAAACTGGAAGCTAGGAAGATGATTAGAAATCCATTTGACACTCAGAAGGGAAAGACCCCTGTGCTATGTCATGCAATCTTACCTCCTTCAGAGAGATGCAATAGACTCCCTGTAAGATGTTACATGGAAAGGGCTCAATCTCATGACATTCAGAAGAATAGAGCTGATCATACACCTCTTCATCCAGCAAGAGACAAAGGTTACATTCCTCCTTCCTTCCATCATCATTTTGGGAGAAGATGACCCAAGTCTACATGCCATGCCCCAGGATACCTATGCATAGAATATCATGCATGCTGCTTCGCTACATCATAGATATTGCACCAAAACATTTTCAAGTTTTTCAAACCTGAATCCTGATTCTATCTGCTTAGTTAGAGGGGGGGATTTTTTCCCATGTGGTTTTTTCCCCAGCTCCTTGTATTGAGTAGTTACTTTACTTTACTTGATGTAATGGGTGACCTATGGTCTTAGTTACAAAGGACCACAGATTGTCCAAGTTAGTATTCAGGGGGGGTGTTAGGATTATTAATCCTCGCTTGTACAATTTGGTCATATGTCTAAATCAAGAGTCATGTCTAAATCAGGAGTCCTTCTACTCTATTTTTAGTCACTAGCACCATTGGGTCCACTTGGCCTAATTAGGGCACATGTTCTAGTTACTAAAGTGTGGGGAACACTAATTGAGGCCTACTGACACTGATTGAACTTGAATGCATCAGTTTAGGATCCTCCTAGATCAATCCCTACAAACTATGAGACACTGGGAGTGCCGATACCAACCAAGGTCAGTTGAGTTGAGTTGGTGGCTAGTCAAGCTCAATTAGGAGTCAGTTACATTCAAATCTAGTCCTATACATTCAATTAGCGCTAGGTTTGCATGGCTACATACAGGAGAAATGTGTTTCTCACCTACCACAATCAGTTAGGCTTAGTTAACACTAAATTAGACACTTAATTTGTGTTTTAGAACTCCAATGAACTTCGATAATGATCTAGACAAGGTCCGTTAACCAATCAGTCCTCTGATAATGATTTAGACAAGGTCAGTTAACCATTCAGTCAAGTAGATTCAAACCAATTTGAATTTCCTCACATAGGATTCGAATTGCATGAGGCTATTTAGCCATTTTACTTCATTGTAATTATTATCTAAATACTTTTTGATTAATGAAAGCATTCACAGCTGCAAGCCATTTTTGCACTGTTTCATTCTTCATTTGCTGAGTAAATTGTGTGATCTATCTTGTGAGTTGTGTGTTTGTCCACAAATCTATGTGCTCAATTTAATATGGTCATTGCCACATACAATATACAACGGATAAGGATCTCCATAATAGATGAAGATATACAATGGATCAAGATATCCATAGTGGATGAAGATATCTGATGTACACTGGAATAAAATCACAAGAGCTGACATCTCATGAATAATGGCACGATTAAGGAGGTAGCATATGTGGGATGCCACCAAGCTGGGAGGTATTCTCTGTAAACCTCTACGAGTACATGTCCTACTATGTGAATATATGTGTCAAGGTTGAACATAGTATTCCATCGTCTGATTACTGGTCATTGATGTATACCGTTAACAGACGTGAGATCACCCACCAATAATGAAAATGGGAATCAAGGTACAGAGTGCAATATAACAAGTGTGAATATATGTGTTGAGGTCAAGCACTTGGAATAATCCATCAATCAGGGGACATTTATTTATTTCCAAAACTATCGATGGTGAGAGAACCTACCATTGATGACTGTAAGTCTCAAGGCACTCAAAGGAATATAGACTCCTATTCTAGAATAAATGATATGAATTCCATGGAATGGAATCCACTAGAAGGAGGAAATTAAGACACCCCCCATCAACCAACATGAGGTAATCAACAATGTTGTCTATGTGGAAGAACTCGAACAAGATCTGCACGAACCAATAACAGTACCGGGAATGACCAACATGCAAAGTCAAGATAAATGAGGAATGAACGACTTAGGATTCAACTTCCTTTGAACAAGAGAATAAGGTGAATGGTGACTAAAGGTAGGAAGCATGGACTCGATATGAAAACTCAGACATCTCTGTGACATAGGAGGCATCAACAGAGGCTCCATGGGGACTAGAATATTAACCAGTCAGTGGAGATAAACTCAGAGTAACGAGTACAACTCCTAAATTCAAACTAATAACCCAACCAATGGATGTGATATATAGTGCTATGTTTAAAGGTGACATGAATCAACTGCTGCCAATGATAACATCATTTCTTGTCTGACCTTTTATATTTTTTTATTTTTTTTGGACTTTTTCAGATATTTTGAAAATCTTGAAAAATAATAAAAGTGCTTTATAGTACACAGCCAGGAGGAGACGACTGTCATTGACAAGTAAACTAGTTCCAAGCAGTGGAAAATGCCTATGCTCAATGCATGGAAGTATGTGTAGGATAATGACACTCGGGGGAAGGTCTCCTCCCGGTAAAGGGGTGCTCAAGCTGCAAAGGATATGTAAAAGGATTTGCTTGGCTAGACATGAGACAAGCTCTAGCTATATGGCTTATAAATCTGAAGCAGGAAGCTGGCATAAGTCTCTATAGGGCAATAAATACTCATGAAAATGCAAAAATTACAACTTGATATATACAAGGGAGTCCTAGGGGAATGGCCAGCATAAAGTTCAAGAGGAGTATGAAGCTCTTGCTCAAGGACATGGCGAGACTAAAAAGGGACCCCCACAACCTAAAGGAGAAATATCAGCATGGGAACCAAATTCAAAATAGGGTCCAACTAGGGAACCCATGTATAGGAAATCTCTACCATTCACATAATGTCACTTCTAGCAGTAGCATGAAGGTTTTGTGACACCATGGAATGGGTTCATACCTAAGGTTAATATGAAATGGTCATAAGGCCATGAAAAATGCAAGCGGATATGAAACCCTAACATATATGCCAGTTCAGACATTATACCTGTAATAGGAATGAATGGATCAAAGGTTTGGTCAAAACACACTCCAAATGGGTTCTTACAACACAACATTAGTCCAAACGGTCCAAAATGGTAAAAAATGGTCAAAAACTATAGAAGGTGGGTAAAAATTTCAATTTTTTTTCTATAAATGGTGAAAAAATTATTTTTTCCATATCGTTTGAAAATTCACCCACCATAGTGTTTTCATCCTCCAAAATTCATAAGCTAATTCCAGGAGCATCCGTCCGCGAAATCACTCACCGCTTGGTTCAGGTAACTCATCATGCCCCAATATTTCACTTTCATGCAATTAGTTTTTATTTTCATGGTTAATTTTTTAGCTTTGGCCATCCTAAAAGAGGCATTTCTGGCCCACATGGAAAAAAATGTTTTTCCACATATAGGGATCAGCATATGCAGAAAAACCCGCAATAGTCGCATATAGGGCCGTAAATGTCAAATGCAAAGGAAAAAATTAATGAAATTTGAAAATTCTTGTGTAAGATAGTTCTATAATGGAGAGAGCATGAACATGACGATGTTGATCGAGATGTGCAAATTTACTTGATGGCTCAACAAGCATTGAGGGCTTGTGGGTTATACAAATTTTGGTGCCTTGGAAGCTTGCAGGAAAAACCCAGCAGATTATTGGGATCCTGACTCAAAGACATTCCAGTTGGATGGAATTCTCCTAAGCCTCAAGGTTGAGGATATATATTTTATCATAGGGTTGTCCTACAGAGGGGAAGTGGTGAACCTACAAGCTCATGGGATAGGAGGGAGTCTCACTATAGAGAATTACATTGTTGTGTATTGCCTCCTAGATACAGAAAAGGTTGGGAGTCAAATCCTGACAAACTTGATCTAAAACCTAGGGCTGAAGTCCATACTATTGGCACTTGGCAGGATATAAGGTTTGGCATCCTTCCACCGGGCCTCAAGGCCATTGATGTTCTATGCGGTGGAGTGTATGTGACCTACCAGAAATGACTAGAGTACCTTGCTTTTGAGGAACATGAAGCAGCAGCTCACTGGATGCAAGATGGGGAGGGTGAGGAACTTTAGGTTCGGTAGCATCTTGAGTGCTTTCTTTTTTGAGAATGTTCTAGGGGCTAAGCTTGTTATACCAAAATCTTGTCACCATCATGTGATAAGACATTTGACATACCTACTTGCTCTGAATCCTAGCTTCTGGAGTGGAAACTAAATGGTTTTTCATCAATCTTTCATACAAATTCCCAGCACCGTGCATGCCCCTTTATCTAAGAGCGGTACCCTTGTTCACACCACACATCATCTATTGGCCATAAGTGGTGCCACTGCTTATTGTCCTTGGTCCATAAGCAGTTATTACCATAACCTCTCTGTCATAGAAGGAGAAATGTGGTACCCTGGGTAAAAAGGGAAAAAGAGAAGTTTCTCGAGGCTTCTAGATGATAAGCCTCGTGTCATGCCTTATCCCTACTACTGTGGGTTGGTTGAGCTCAAGATCCCTCATCCTAGGATCTTAGAAGCCACCTCACTCACTAATTTCTCAACCATCTCTATCCATTAAAGCCTTATAAATAAGAGCTCATAGCCATGGTTGAGGGGAGAACATTTGAGGTATTGTTATGCTCTTGGATTAACCATTGGCCCAAGATCATTTGGAGAGAGCATAGAGAGCTAGAGTCGGAGATTTTGGGGATGAGAAGGTCTGGTTTCATGGAGATGCATGTCAACACTAACGCTTGGTTGTAAACTTCATATTCTTTAATGAAAGTTTATTTCTATCCCACATATGTTGTTGTTGTTGTGATTTTGCATATATGTTTCTAGATTCCTTAGTCATTAGCATAGATTAGTAGATCATATTCTGGTTGCTTTGATCTGTTTCATGTTGAGCTTGATTTCAGGTACACAGGTGGACTATCAAAGCCTCGTATTCAAGATATCTACAACATCTAGGGAGAGTCTTCAACCTCTGTCCTCTATTTGTTTTGGATCTAAACCATTCAGACCAATGGAACACCTTGCTGTCTGCAGGAGGTGAAATATTCCAGCTAACAAATCTGGTGACTCCACTGGGGAATTGGTGTATCAGTTGTTCTGATCTTCCTCAGTCTACAACTCTTGTCCGAATATAGGGTCCATTTTCTTCAACTCTTCTCAGTCAGATCTAATTTCTGACTTGCATTATTTGGGTTTGAAATTCCCAGATCTGTTCAAATCTGAGTCATTTCGGTCTTTTATGCTCTATTTCCATACTCAATTCAACAGTATTTTCCTTGATCTAGTATTTTTTGACTTGATCCATCGTTCTTTTTTTATTTTGGTCATCTACAGGGAACCACACCTGTGCTGTGTACGAGGAGCGGTGCCACCGCCTGAACAAAGTGGACAGTAAGCGGTGCCACTGCATGTAACCCATTTGCAAGGAGCGGTGCTATCTTTGAAATGCTCTGTCAACACTTATGAAGCACGGTGCAAGGTAGGCATCATTCCAAAACATTTTTTCCTCATTTTTCTTTGAAAAAATTTGGATTTTGATTGCTTTCAGTTCTGTTATCAAGTTTGTGTTACTGAATCTAATGTGTGTAGCTTGCCGATTTAATGGTTTAAGATTGATTTGAGTGGAATTTTCAAAAGTTTCTTTAAATATTTTTTATTTTTCATCTGCTTCTATGCTTGTTGGTTGTGATTTAAGAAGGATTTCTTGTTTTCTGAAAATTTTAGGGTGCTCATTGAAAACTCTTTTCATTGTATATATTGAAAGAAGAACACTAGATCAAATTCTAGGTTTCATTTCTTGCTTGAATAGTAAACTACTTTTTCCGTCCTTCAAAAAAGAAAGGTTTTGACTGAGACTAGGACATCATCATTAAGCATTAGATTTGGGTTTTCTGATTGGCTTTCCAGGCTTTCAGAACCTTTATGATCTTTCGTCTCTCATGCATTTAGGACTTGTTAGCTCTCCAAGAAACTACTCAGTGGTTATGGCTGAGTATGCTTGGTAACTTAAGAATTCATTTACTTTCAATAAATGGACCGAGAGGGATACAAG